>CAMZMU010000041.1:102479880-102569858 GCA_947311845.1 Poa pratensis
GCAGAGATACCGGGTCAAGGGCCATAGTACAGGCTAACAACAGGGCCATGATGCCCCCGCCGTTGACGCAGCCAACCTTTGTTCAGCAATCGCCACAGCAGCCTCGAAGGTTCCACACGCCGCAAGGGCATTATGTTAGCCCAGTGGAGAATCTCTTTGCGGCCACAAACATCTTGGCCAGATTAGCGCCAGCAGGAGACACGCCGATGGACAGAGAGGCACGGCGCGCCATCGAGATGCTGAGCAGCAGCAGTAATACAGCAGGCGAATATGTCCGAACACGCAGGACGGCTGCACTCCACCCCTTACAATAGCAGAGCAACGGCGGAGAGAAGCATCCACGCGGAGTCGCCACACGTTGCGACCTCAAGCTCGGCTAGGCGAAAAGGGAAGATCAACCTGCGGCTCAAAATCAACCTCAGCAGATTCAACCCATAGAGATTGTGCAGCCACGCATGGCGGCCACTCCAACAGGAAGACCAGCTTCGTCCAACCTATCGTCGCGACTCAAAGGCCCAGTCTGTTTTAGCGAAAGAATCAGGTCTGAACCGTTTCCTGCAGATTTCAAAGGACCTCGCAAGGTCGCCAACTACAACGCCAGCATGGACCCTGTTACTTGGCTCAACAATTACGAGATGGGCATGAGCATCCTAAATGCATCCGAAGAGATCTGCGCACGTTACCTAAACATGATGTTAGAAGGCGCAGCCCACATATGGCTACAAAATTTGCCACCAAATTCGATAAACTCTTGGGATGAGATGAAGGAAGCTTTTATCAAGAATTTCCAAGGAACATGCAAGCGACTCTGCAGCATAGAGGACCTAGAGCGTTGTGTACAGAAGGAAGGCGAGTCAAGTCGCCACTGGATGAGAAGGGTCGCAGAGATCATACATTCCTCAGACAATATACCACCCAGTTCAGCAGTCCTTGTCATGGAGAAAAATTGCAAATTTGAGCCGCTAGTCCACAAACTAGGTCGCATGAAGGATAAAGTCAAGAGCCTAAGCGAGGTAATGGCGGCGGCCAACAAGTATGCTAGCTCGGATAAAACCAGGGACGCATCTGATGGAGAGGAAGAGGAAAGCACTGGCAAGGGAAAGAAGGCCAGTAGCAAGCCTCAACAACAGCAAGCTAGCAATGCCAATGCGAGTTATAACAAGCGCAAAAACGAGGAAGGAAATTCTGGTTTAGTCGCAAATACGAATACTCGTTACAAACAAAGCAGCGGCAGAGGAAGGAATTTTCATCCAGTTAATTTGGAAGAGGTTTTCAACCGCCCCTGCGACATCCATATAGGAAAAGATGGGAAACCACCCAACCACACGAAGGCACAGTGTTATCATTACAAAAAGTGGAAGGATGGACAGCCACTCAACACAAACTTCAATCATCAAAAATGAGGAAGGTAAACATGGCGGAGGCAACAACAGCAACAACGCCGTCCCAAATCCGCAGCCAGATCAGCCACAGTTCCCAAAACAGTTGGGTCAGTATCATACCATTGTGGTGAATACTTCAAGGAGGGAACAAAAACTGCGACGACGCAATCAGGCTGTTAATGCCATAGTACCAGCCGTCCCACAATGGCTAAAGTGGTCCGAACAACCAGTAATTTGGAGCCGCGAGGATCACCCAGGAGAAATAAATGAAGAGGGAAAACTCGCGCTGGTGGTTGCCCCTCAAGTCGCAGGGTACAAGTTGAGCAAAGTACTGATGGATGGAGGCAGCAGTATCAACATATTATACTATGAAACTTCAAAAGAATGAACCTTCAAGAAAAGCAGCTACACCCATCAAGAACAACGTTTCATGGTGTCGTACCAGGCATATCAGCTCAGCCATTGGGGCGAGTTAACTTGGAGGTCGCCTTTGGGACACAAAGCAACTTCAGGAGCGAGTACATTTGGTTCGAGGTTGTAGATTTCCAGAGCCCATATCATGCGCTGTTTGGCAGAGAAGCATTCGCAAAGTTTATGGCTAGGCCGTGCTATGTGTACCTAAAGCTCAAAATACCAGGCCCTAGAGGTGTCATCACCATCAATGGCGAAAAGAATAGCTCAAGATGTGAAGAAGGCGACAAGGCCATAGCCAGAGCAGCTTGCATCGCAGAGAGCGCGACCATGCACGAGTCGCAGGAGAATTTTGATGACATCGTGAAGGCCAAAGGCACCTGCCTGACTTGCGACTTCAGATTACAGCCGCAAGGGAGGCAAGGAAGTCAAAGGCTACGAGCCATTGCCAATAAGGAGACATCCCAAGCGTCGCGAGTTGTCATCAGCAGCCGCAGCAAAATTATTAAGAGTTTACATCATCAAGCTGGCCACTCAGGGCTAAAAATTCAATTCTGGTCGCCACTCAGGCGCGACCGACCCAATATGACACTTCTGATCGCCACCTAGGCGCGATCGACCCAATTCTGGTTGCCACCTAGGCGCAACCGACCCAATTCTGGTCGCCACTCAGGCGCGACCGACCCATGTAACATCTCTGGTTGCCACCTAGGCGCAACCGACCCAATTCTGGTCGCCACTCAGGCGCGACCGACCCATGTAACATCTCTGGTTGCCACCTAGGCGCAACCGACCCAATTCTGGTCGCCACTCAGGCGCGACCGACCCATGTAACATCTCTGGTTGCCACCTAGGCGCAACCGACCCAATTCTGGTCGCCACTCAGGCGCGACCGACCCATGTAACATCTCTGGTTGCCACCTAGGCGCAACCGACCCAATTCTGGTCGCCACTCAGGCGCGACCGACCCATGTAACATCTCTGGTTGCCACCTAGGCGCAACCGACCCAAGCATCACTTCTGGTCGCCACCTAGGCGCGACCGACCCTATGTATCAATATAATGATTCTGAAATAAAGCATCTCAAACTACCAATTGAGTTGTGAGTCTTTTATTTTTTAATCATTGGTCCCTTGGGGGTGCGGCAGCTTTTTAGCGGGCCTATTCCTTGGGATCGCCAAACAAGTGGCATTTATCGTGATTATACTCAACCTCTCTTGGATGCGACTTGCACTATGCGGCCAAAGTACTGGGGGTGCGGCGTCAATCGAGTTTGATTGCCTATCATGGCCGCTCTCGACCCTGAACACGCACTTTTTACCTGGGAAATACTGAGCCGCGCAAGGGCCTAAGTGAGGAAAAACCGAGACAAATCATAAGGACCAGCCTATTGGTCGAAACATGTACTGCCAAGAGTACTTAAGCAAACCATAATATTGTCTTATGACACATAAACTCTAACAATTATTACAGACCGCTAAGGGCCAAGGCCATCAAACCATTGTTTTCTCTTCTTCACTTGTGCGCAGCTTTTGGCCGGTGGGAAGGAGGAACAGGCGGCTTACCAAGCTTGCCAGAAGGAGCAGTCGCAGGCTCGCTGGAGGGCTCTTCAGTCGCGGGCTTGGGGGCTGCAGAGCTGGATACGCCTGGAGAGGGGTTCTTGTCCTGCGGAATCACCGCGCTGGACGACGGAGCGGGTAACTTCTCCCATCTGCTTCCATCTGCGTTATACTTGCCCATATAGGTCGCAAGATCAATCCCCTCCACCAGTTCAGTCGCATGGCCGCGCATATCCTTCCAAGTTGTCGCATATTCTGAGGCCGTCAGTTCGGTGCCATCCACCTTCTTCGAGGGCCTACCTTTTGCAACCTTGGCAGCATCAAAAGAAGGATAGTACGTCTTGGCCAAAGCAAGAACATGAGCCGCGCCGGTGCGAGCTGAGGACTCTTTCCAGTCCAAAAAGAACTGAGGCGCCCTAAGCAGTCTTTTCAGCAGCCCTTCAGAATCACCGGGGACTGACTTGGTCGGCAGCAGGCACTTAGACAGTGATTTCATGGCGTCACAAGCCCTTCGCGAAAAATCGCGGATATACTCCAGCTGCTCCTGAGTACTGCCGCGCTGCTCCTTGGCATCTTCACCTACATCAAGGCATGTCTCCGTCAGCTCTACAACACACAGGAAAAGATAGTAGAGAAAAAAGATGCAGTTACAAGTCGCAATACATACCAGTAATTCTTGAGTCATGATGCACACTTTGGCGTGGACGAGGTTATGGGCATCAGAAACTTTCTTCAACTTTTTCTCAAGCTCACCAATGGAAACAGCCTTAAGCCTTGCGTCCTCGTTGACATCAGCAATGGCGTCTTTCTGAGCACTGACTTGGAGCTCCAGCTGCTGGACCCTCTCATGGAATTTCTCTTCAACAGTTTTAAGTCGCAGCTCGGTATTTTTGGCTTGCTCAGAAAACTTGAAGCTTTCATCAGATAGCTCGCCCATCCTGGTTTCCCTCTTCTTTAGCTCAGCGTCACGCTGGCCAAGGAGCTCGCGTAGCCTCTCCAGTTCAGAGGGAGTATCCCCAGTTGCTTTTCCAAGCAATTTTGGCAGCTGTTAGAGCTTAGTTCCTCCTATGAAGGGAACATCAGTCAGTAAGTATATATCAACAGCTAAAAGAGAAGCATCAAGTCTCCCTTTACAGTCAAAGAAGAAACTTGATCCTTGGGGGCTAGAGACAGATAACTGGAATAGAAGTTTACCTTATAAGCCGCAGACAGGTCAGACAAGTGCCTTGCGGAGTTCCATGGCTTGCTTGTCATTTGAGGCAATGATAGCCTCTGACAGTTTCTCAGCACGGCTTGTGGAGGAGGAAGAAGCAACCTCAGCATGTAGAATTGGCGACCGCAGATTGTCCGCTACTGGCGACTCAACCACTGGCGTATCAGCATCCTTGGCCATTACATCTATGGAGGAGGGGTTGACCTTCTCCACGTCCTGGATCATAAGGGATCCGTTCTATCCTCCAGAGCCACCTCTTGGGCGGCTGTGTCAAGAACAGGGACCGTGGCCAGGTCATCAGTGGTGGCCACGCCCTCTACCACGGCGGTATGAGCCGCAGGTGATAAATGCGGCTCAACCGCGGCTCCAGGCTCAGTCGCGGGTTCAGCCGCACTTCTGAAAAAAGCAAGGGCATTGTGTGAAGAAGAAGAACATAAGCCAGAATAAAAGTATTGAAAGTACAGGGAAAAGTTACTAACTCTGGAGCCATCTTCACAAAGGCCATAAGTTCACCGCTTGACGGTGAGGACAGGCCTTGGGTCCCAGAATCTACGAGTAGAGTTTTGCATGTCAGTAGAGGAAAAAGAATAAGCATTCAAGATGACAAGACAGCAGAAATTACCAGAGTGGGGACCCATGTCTTCTTCAGCAGAGGCGGTGGCTTTGAAAGCACGCCTGGCAACGAAGGAGATCGCGCCCGTAGCAGGTTTGCGACGCTTCGTGGCCTCGGGGTTTTCCAGAGCATCAACCTCTGGTTCTTCACGAGATAGCCTCTTGGAGGCTCTACGGGGAGTTGGTTCAGCCGCGGCAACAGAACTCGCGGCTGGCACTGGACTCTCGTCCTCGTCCAGTTCGGTCTCTTCATCATCTGAGGCCGCAGAGGCAACAGAAGGGATATCAGCAGTCTCGCTGCCCTCTAAGTGGGCAGCAGCTTCTTTCGTGCGGCACGCTTGGGAGCAGCAGTGCCGGCACAGTCGCAGGCAGCGACCAGTAGTTCTCGTCAGCCTGGATGAGAGAAATATAAGTTGCAGTATTAAGAAAAGGAATGCGACTCAACTACGAAGGCGAAAAGACAGAGAAGAGGAGTTACCTCAAAAGGCTTGTTGTTAACACTGAAAGGGGCAAGCCCCACCTTATCGAAGGAGATGTCCTTCTCCTCAGTCACGCGGGTGACAAATTCCACCCAATCCTCAGGCCTCCAGTCCGAAGCCTTGATACGATCAACGTCAGCAGAGGTGCCTGTGCACTCAAGGAAAGATCGCTGTCGGACTCACGGGCTGAATGCGCCATTTGGTCCAGCAAGAGAGAAGATCAAGGCCAGTAAGACCATGACCTATTAAGGCGCGGACTTTGATCAGCGACTCATTGATGAAGGACATGGATGAGTCGCGGGGTTTTGATTTCAGTGCCTCGGTAGGCACGAAGAGGGTGTTAGACCAGGAGGGAAGGCGAGTTTCGCCCTCCGGTGAAGTATCTTGGCAATAAAAGAAAGATTTTTGCCAAGCCCTGGGTCGATTCGCCAGGGCTAGCTTGGGAAGGCAAGAATTCCTATGGCGCTGAAGAGAGATGGCGCCGACCTGAACGTAGGCGCCACCCTTGGAGACAAGTTGGCTGTTGCAGGTGAAAGAGGCCAGCCACAGATCGATGTTGGGGGCTATGCCAAGGTAATCCTCGCACACAGTGAAAATTGCTCACCTGGAGCATTGAGTTGGGCCCGATGTCGTGAAGACGGAGGCCTAGGCGTTTCAGCAAATTGCGGAAGAAGGGAGAACCTGGCGGCGTGAATCCACGCTCCACGTGCTCCACGAACATCACCAGCTCGTTGGGCTTGGGGCGCGGCTCGATTTCATCGCCGGTGCCCGCCAGACGCCGTCCCCCTTCGGCGGCAAGAAGCCAGCCTCGGCCAGATCCGCAAGAGTTTCCTCTGTTACCCAGGATCCTTCCCAGTTGCAGGAGATCTGGCGCCTATTGTCAGATGGCTTCGCCTTGGGCGCCATTGCGAGGGGAGATTGAATTGGGGAACTAGGCTCGGGTCGAGGAAGAAGACGGCGCGGCTAGGGATGAGAAGATTGCAAGGGCAAATGGATAATGACCTAGGTGGCCGCAGCTTATAACTGAAGGGCCCGCAACTAACGGCATTTTCTGTGCTCGCAACCAACGGCACAATTTGCGCCCGCAAAAAGAGTAACGGTCCGCAATTAAAGGAAACAAATATTTCTAGAAGGAGATGAGTCGCGCGGATGAGTCACAGCGATGAATCGCATGAGTCAGGAGATTGGTCAGAACGCTTACAGTGCGGCCAGAGATCATTTCAGGAGGCCAGAAGATTCTCACCGTAAAGTCCTAACCAATCTTGGGGGCTAATGTCGGGGGAATACTTTCTGGATTAACCCGCGGCCCAGTGCGACTTAACTTACTCGCACGGATGAAAGCCCACTTGGGAACAAGCCCAATATTGAACCGCCATAAGGAGAAAGATCTAGAAGATAAATCCCGGAGGACGTGAAGACCAAGTAGTCTCCGAGTAGGCCTCTGTGGATGTATTCCTTATGGGGAAGTTTCCTTTTGTAACCTAGCGAGCCTCTGTGCATATAAAGAGGACTCGCAGGACTTAGAGCGGGTCAAGCTATCAAGCCCCAAACCCTAGCTCATACGGCGAGTACCAGATCGGATCGCCTCCATTGTAACACCTCGATTATCATATCAATACCAATCTAGGGTAGGCAGGAAGTAGGTCTTTTACCTCACATTGAGGGGGCCGAACCTGGGTAAATCTGTGTTGATCTTTGTTCCTGCGATCCCAAGCTCGGAGATGCTTGACTCGCGTAATCCCACACCTACGAAGTCATCTATGACACTGACGTGACAAACCCACGACACCATCTTCGACCCCGTTTCGACCTGCTCCTTCCTTTTGTCATGAAACTTTCGGCTATATAATCCCCCGGATCCCCGAGGTCCGTATCTCGCGTTTTCGACATCTTTCGTTTTCCAGTTGTGACAGCCAGGTTTTCAAGCCCTAGATCGAGATGTCTTCTTGCGGCTCGAACAAGGAAGGCTACGCTGCCAGGCGTCGCCGCGAACTTCAGCGGGACATCAACAATGGAGCTTTTGACGATTGGTCTACTGAGGAGGATATTGCCGCCAGGAGGGCGGACATGGAGCGCAGCGTCTTGGAGGAAGTTGGGAGGGTACCATCATGTCGTCCCGCGGGTGAAGCAACTGGGGGATCAAGGCCAAGCAACCCCACTTTTGTGGGATGCATTAACTATCAGCATGAAGAGGGAAACGTGATCCGCCAGGAAGGAGGCCCGGTCAGGCCAGTTAGCCCTCAGCACGGGCCGGGTTATGTTTCTGGGCCGGCATCTTGGCGGTGACCCGGCTAAGGAAGGTGATATTCTGGAAGGTACAGAGGCGGTTCGAGAGGCGGTTCAAGACTTGGAATGCACGAAGAATAAAGGAGCTAGGATAGGACTTGGAGTTCGGGTAGAACCCGGCTCTATTGTGTACGCGGTCAGAGGGCCCGGTATCTATATAAACCGGCCCCTGAGCCATAGCTAGCAAGACTTTCATAATCCCCAAGCTTTAGGCGAGAGAACCATCGAGAGAGACACACAAGCTTTGTAACCTAGATCGAGATCCGGCTCTGTTGTCGTAGCCGGGTTATCGAGATCGAGACCAAGATTAATAATAAGATAGCAGGAAGTAGGTCTTTATCTCCAATGGAGAGGCCGAACCTGGGTAAACCTGTGTCCCCTGCAATGCTAAACAATCTCCCAGACGCCAGTGTCGCCTTGCCCAAAAACTCAAGCTACCCCAAAGTAGCATCTGCCGTGTTATCTACCCCACGACAGTTGGCGCCGTCTGTGGGAATCGCGGCCAAAGGTGTCACCATCATGGGAGAAGCAAGGAGAGGGGCCGAAAACTTTGTTTTTGGCCAGATCACAGTCAATGAGCAAGGAGAATCCATCGTCGATGATTTTGGCTGGGGGCCGGAATCTGATCTGCTTGAATCAGGTGATGTTATTCCAATTGGCAAATTTAATGTTTTTGTGGGCATGATTACAACTAGATCTGCTAGTGATGGAGATTATGAATCTGTGTCAGGAGCCGCCACAATTGTTCAATCTGATGGAGAGGAATCAGTTGGCACAGCTGAAGTTGAGAAGGTCCTGAACACGCTGGAGGAACGGCTGGATGACCCGGCAGAAATCCCGGGTGACGCGGTGGAACAAGCCGGGTCGGAATCAATCTTGCCCCTGTTTGAAGGCCGGTTTGGGTATGATGCAGAAGAGAAGATGATGAGGAACAAGAGTCAAGTCCAAGCCCGGTTCGTAGGGTAGCGGTGTACACCGCGCCTTCGTCCAGCATGCAACCATCACCATCAGCTGTTGTTCCACCGGCCTTTACCCCGGGTCAACAGCAGCTGCCCCCAATTCTGGAGTTGGCAGAACAGAGAGTTGATGGAGAGCCGGCTTCGGTCTCAGAGGAAAGCGAGGGTACGGCAAGATACAGAAACAGTTTTGGGTTCCTGCATAACCGGGCCCAAGGAGAGGAAAGAAGTAACACAGCAGCTGCCCCGGCCTTGTTTAACAATGGCCTGGTCTTAGATCCATCAGCACTTACAAGGTTGGTTACTCCAGAAAACGCAGCAGTTAGAGCAATGGAATTGGATACAGCACGCCGAGCGTTGGAGCAGATGCGCAGGGACGCCGAGGCAGAGAGGCAAGAAATAGAAGCAAGAAAGAGGCAAATAGAGGATGAGGAAAATCGTCTCAATGAGATGACCAGGGCGCACCGGAGGAGGCACCAGAGCCGGCTGGCCCCTGGAGAAAACGCTATAAACCCAGCAGTACTGTTTAGGACCCCAGAAGATCAACCAGTTGGTGTCACCCAGGTGGCTCCAGTTGTAAGGGCAGATGTAGAACCAGATAGAGGAACAGGAGCAGCTGGGGTTGCAGTGGCAACGGCGCCGGGTCTTCTCGCTGGGGTAGCCAGGGGAAATCCGGGTCTGCCGCCCAGGACACCAAGGTTTCACACGCCGGCGGGTCACTATTCAAATCCGGCGGATAACGTGTATGCAGCAACTTTGGCGCTTGATCGTATTCCATTGGGAGACACGCCAGCGGAGATTGAAGCCCGGCGTGCCATTGACATGTTACGCACTGCAGTTGTCCAGCAAACTCAGTATTCAAGGGAGAAAAGTGCATTGCATTCCACAACGTATCGTAGCAAGAGTCGCAATGGAGGTAACCCGCCATTGGCCGGGCCTGTAGCGGCACAGCAGCAAAACCCGCCCCAGCAAAATCAAAATCAAAACAATCAGCAGCATCAACCCGCCCCAGCAATTTCCATAGCTCAGCAGATAGTCAATAGATCACGCGCGGGGAGAAGTGCGGGCAATGCAAACCCGGTAGTACCTGCAGCAGGAGTACCACAAGGAGGACCGGGTCCTGCACCAGCCGCGTCTGCAAGCTCACCCGGTAATATCAATATTTCGGCAAGTTCTTCTAGTTTAGCCGGGCCAAAATGTCTTTCAGATTCCATTAGAGCAGAGCCTTTCCCTGAGAAGTTCAAGGAGCCAAGCAAGATATCCAATTATGAGCCCAGCATGGACCCGGCCAGCTGGTTGAGCAGTTATGAGATGGCAATGTGTATACGCAATGCCACAGAGAATGTTTGTGCCAAGTACATGTATTTGATGATGAGCGATGGAGCAGCGAAGTTGTGGTTTAAAAATCTACCAGAGAAGTCCATTAATTCCTGGGATGAGTTGAAGGCGGTTTTCACCAAGCACTTTCAGGGTACGTGCAAGCGTTTGTTTTCCATTGAGGATCTTGATCGTTGTATACAGAAAAAAGGCGAGTCAGCACGTCATTGGATGGGCCGGGTCACGGAGATCCTGCACTCTTCATCTGGTATTGAGCCCAAGGATGCAATTTCATCAATGGAGAAAACTTGTAAGTATGCACCACTTGTCCAGAAGCTGGGTCGCATGAAGGAAGGGCACCGGGTTAAGCCGGTCACCATGGCAGAGTTGATGGATGCTTGCAATAGGCATGCAGCCACTGACAAGACTCAGGATGAGCCTGAGGAGGAGAAGGGGAAAGGCACGGCAAATAATGGTGGAAGGAACAATAATGGCTCAGGAAACAACAATAACAATAACCAGAATCAGCATAAGCGAGGTCATAATGATGGAAGTTCAGAGTTAGTAGCAAACACCAATACCGGGTTTCAGAGGCAAAGGATGGACGGGAACTACCAGGAAAACAGAGGTTATCAGGAAAATAGAGGTTACCAGGACAACAGGGGTTATCAGGGAACAGTGGAAATCACAATAGTGGAGGTAGTTACCAGGGAACACGCCCAATGAGTACTGAGGAAGCTTTTAGGATGCCGTGTCCTCGCCATAGCAAGATGGGCAGACCATCCAATCATTCATTGGCACAGTGTGTGGATTTGAATAGGTGGAAAAATAATGAGGTGCAGAGA
Source organism: Poa pratensis (assembly GCA_947311845.1). Classification (NCBI taxonomy): domain Eukaryota; kingdom Viridiplantae; phylum Streptophyta; class Magnoliopsida; order Poales; family Poaceae; genus Poa; species Poa pratensis. The sequence continues at coordinate 102,490,941 of CAMZMU010000041.1, forward strand.
GCTCTGCAGGGAGCAAACAGAAGTGGAGGACCCGGCCAGGGTGGTAACCCGGCTGCGGGGCCTCTAACAGGAGCAAATGCGGTACCCACTGGAAACCCGGGTCAGGGTCAGAACCAGAACACGAGTAACCAAGGAGGATTTTCACAGCAGCCAAGGCAACTTGGTCAGTATCACATTTATACCAGTGGCACAACAAAAAGAGAGAGAAAGATAGTCAAAAGGGCGGTTAATACAGTGGCTGCTGGAATTCCAAGGTATTTGAGGTGGTCAGAGCATGCAATTACTTGGAGCAGAGCAGATCATCCAGAGGTGGTGGAGCACCCGGGCCTGCTTGCGCTAGTTGTTGCTCCTCAAGTTCATGGCTTCGAGTTGAAAAAGGTTTTGATGGACGGTGGCAGTAGCATCAATATTTTGTACTGGGACACGTTTGTGCGCATGGGTTGAAGGAGTCACAGTTGCAGAAAACGTCAACAATTTTTCACGGTATAGTTCCGGGAAATCAGCCACACCAGAGGGTAAAATTTCATTGGAGGTAGCTTTTGGCGAGTCTATCCATAACTTCAGATCAGAGTGGCTCACGTTTGAGGTGGTAAAGTTTCCAAGTCCATATCATGCATTGTTGGGAAGGCCGGCTTATGCCAAGTTCATGGCAAGGCCGTGTTATGTGTATCTCCAGTTGAAAATGCCGGGTCCCAATGGGATCATCACTGTTCATGGTAACAGGGAAATAGCAGCAGAGTGTGATGAAGGGGATGCAGCCCTGGCAGAGCAAACGTGTGCAAGAGAGGAGTTGAAAGCTTACAGATCAAATGTTGACCCACAGGATAACACGGCGCTCAAGAAGCCAATGACAGAAGATGATAGGGCAAAGTTTAAAGCAGCAAAGGACACAAAGATGGTGGATTTTGTGCCTGGGGATTCCTCCAAGCAGTTCGCCATAGGGACAAACTTAACTGACAAATAGGAAAGCGCGCTCATCGAGTTCATCCGTGAGAATCGGGATGTTTTTGCGTGGACACCTAGTGACATGCCAGGCATTCCAACTGAACTCGCTGAGCACCGTTTACATGTTGATCCCAAGGCTAGGCCGGTAAAACAAGGTTTGAGAAAAATGAATGCAGAAAGGAGAAAAGCAATTGGAGAGGAGATAGCCCGGCTTTGGAGGCCGGCTTTATCATGGAAGTGTTTCATCCAGAGTGGTTAGCTAACCCGGTTTTGGTTCTGAAAAAGAATAATGAGTGGAGGATGTGTATTGATTTCACGAGCTTGAACAAGCATTGTCCCAAGGATCCGTTCGCACTGCCGCGCATTGATCAAATTGTGGATGCTGTTGCAGCGAGCTCTTGTGTTTTCTGGATGCGTATTCAGGTTATCATCAGATCAAACTTAACAAGGAAGATTGGGAGAAGACGTCGTTTATCACCCCCTTTGGTGCTTTTTGTTACAAGACCATGACTTTTGGGTTGAAGAATGCAGGAGCAACTTATCAGAGGTGTATCCAGAATTGTTTTCATGATCAGATTGGGCGCAATGTGCACGCTTATGTTGATGATGTGGTTATCAAGTCAGAAAAAGCCGGGTCATTTATTAATGACCTTGCAGAGACATTCAAGAATCTGAGAGAGTACAAGATGAAGCTTAATCCTACGAAGTGTGTGTTTGGGGTTCCAGCGGGCAAGTTACTTGGTTTCATTGTGTCAGAGCGTGGAATTGAGGCAAACCCGGAAAAAATTCGTGCAATCCAGAGTTTGAAAAGGCCAGAGGAGTTGGCTGATGTTCAGAAGCTGACAGGCTGTGTGGCTGCGTTGAGCCGGTTTATTTCCCGGCTTGGAGAAAAAGCTATTCCGTTGTATAAGCTGTTGAAGAAGACAGATAACTTTGTGTGGAATCAAGAGGCAGATGAGGCCTTTGAGGCCTTGAAGAAGCAGTTGTCAAAGCGCCAGTTTTAGCGGCGCCGGGTCCCAAGGAACCCATGCTTTTGTATGTTGCAGCCGGGCCTCAAGCTGTGAGTGCCGTGGTGGTGGTTGAGCGAAAAGAGGAAGGAAAAGAGAACCCGGTACAAAGGCCGGTCTATTATGTCAGCGAGGTCCTATCAGAAGCAAAGCAGAGATACCCACATTGGCAGAAGCTAGTGTTTGGTGTTTTCATGGCTAGTAGAAAGTTGAAGCCGTATTTTCAGGAGCATCCAATTACGGTGGTCAGTTCTATTCCCTTAGCAGATATCATCAGAAACTCCGAAGCTACAGGAAGAATTGCCAAGTGGGCAATTGAAATGGGGGATTATCACATTGATTATGTGCCTCGCACAGCTATCAAGTCTCAGGCGTTGGCAGATTTTCTTAATGATTGGACACAGTTGAATGCACCACCTCTCACCCCGAGTCTCAAATCTTGGGTTATGCATTTTGACGGGTCTAAACAAGAGCAAGGTTCAGGAGCTGGAGTGGTGTTAACTTCTCCCAAAGGTGACAAGTTGAGTTATGTTTTGCAAATTCACTTTGATTGTACCAATAATGTGGCAGAGTATGAGGCCTTGTTACATGGTTTGCGTATGGCAAAGGAGATGAACATCAAGCGTATTAAGTGCTATGGGGATTCAGATCTTGTGGCGCAGCAAGTTTCAGGAACTTGGGACAGAAAAGATGCAACTATGGCGGCTTACAGGCGAGAGGTGGATAGAGTAGCTGGGTTCTTCTCAGGCTATCAGGTGGATCACATTGACCGCAGGAAAAACGATGCTGCAGATGCTTTGTCAAGACTCGGCTCACGCAGAGAGCCGGTTCCACCTAACGTTTTCTTGGACGAGCTATGGGCTCCATCAGTCAAGTCCCAGGATGAGGAAGAGTTGGTAGACCCGGATTCGCAGCTGGTGGCTGTAACCCGGGAAATTCCAGAGTGGACAGAACCGTATCTTGCATATCTTTTGAGAGGGGAGTTGCCCCAGCAGGAAGTCATAGCCCGGCAGATCGTGCGCCGGTGCAAGGCCTATGTGGTCATAGATGGTGAGTTATATAAGAGAAGTGTTTCAGGGGTATATCAGAGATGTGTGTCTGGAAAGGAGGGCCGGCAAATTTTGAAGGAAATTCACGAGGGAGATTGTGGTCATCATGCTTCAACTAGGTCCTTGGTTGCAAAAGCTTTCAGGCACGGTTTCTTTTGGCTCACAGCCCAGGCAGATGCAGAGCGCTTGGTGAATAGATGTGATGGATGTCAAAGGTATGCAAGACAGATTCATGTGCCGGCTCAGGAGTTGAGAACAATACCTTTGACTTGGCCCTTTGCAGTTTGGGGGCTTGATATGGTGGGTCCTTTCAGCATGTCTCCTTGTAAGAAAACCCACCTCCTCGTTGCCATTGACAAGTTTACCAAGTGGGTTGAGGTCATGCCTGTTACAAATTGTGAGGCGGCAACAGCAGTGAAGTTTTTGAAGCAGATCATACACAGGTTTGGGTATCCCCATAGTATTATCACAGACAATGGTACTAATATGTCCTTGGGAGAGATGGCAAAGTTTTGTGGAAACAATGGTATACGTTTGGATGTTGCTTCTGTGGCTCATCCTCAGGCCAATGGGCAAGTTGAACGAGCTAACCAGGAGTTACTCAGAGGATTGAAACCACGTCTCCGGGTCCCGTGTCTCAGAGCCGCCGGAGCGTGGGTGGAGGAATTGCCATCAGTTGTTTGGGGAATCAATACAACACCAAACAGATCCACAAAGATGACCCCTTTCTTCATGGTGTATGGGGCAGAGGCAGTTTTGCCAAGTGATATTATTCATGACTCGCCTCGCGTGGCGGCTTACGTGGAGACAGAAAATGAGAAGACCCGGCAGGATTCTGTTGACCTGCTGGAGGAGAATAGAGAGCAAGCATTGGAAAGATCAGCAATTTATCAGCAAGATTTGAGGCGGTATCACAGCCGCCGGGTTAAAACTCGCACCTTCCAGGAAGGTGATCTAGTGTTGCGATGGGTGCAGTCCAAGGAAGGGATGCACAAGTTATCTCCTCCTTGGGAAGGGCCCTTCATCATAAGCAAGAAATTGAACAATGGTTCATACTATTTGGTGGACGCTAGAGAGAAATCAGAGACAGTCAATGACTCAACACACTCTACCTTTTCTATGGAAGAGCGTGAGAGGCCGTGGAACATTGCGCAGCTGCGCCCATATTATACTTAGCATGAAAAAGATGTATCAGATGTAACACACGATGTAACAGGCAGCAGGTTTCAGACGCGCTCTTTTCCTTACCAGGGTACCTAAGGGGACTGGAAGGTTTTTAATGAGGCGGCTTGCTGACCTAACCTTTTCTATCAATAAAGTGAAGGTTGAAACAGAAATTTGTCTTGTCTCAGTTTATGTTTCAGTTTTATAAGCCGGTTATTTTTCTTTGTTCTATATGTATTGTGGCAGTTCTTGGTCAAGCTTGGTCCTGGGGGCTTGTCATTGAGATAGCTAAAGTTATTTCCCCAGGACCCGGCTCATAAGTATCCCCGGGTTTCAGTTTTAGTTGCAGTTGTTTAAGTTTTTTATTTTTGAGGATGCCCAGAGAGTGCGTCCCACCAGTATTTTGGATCAATGGGGTACTGAGGCATAAGCCCTTTACTTTATAAACATTGATCCAGGTCTTGGGGGCTCTTACTGCAAAAAGTCTGTAGCTGCAATCCCAAGACCCGGCTTTTATGCCACTAGTATTCTTGGTTATCTTGCTGTGTAGCTGATGTGACTCGCACTTATATGGCCTGATTGCACACCTGGAAACTCAATCAACCATGAAGCCCATTGGGACTTGGTTTGACCCTGTTTTTCTCAGAGAAGTTGCGCCAGGATATCCATGCGAAAGCCGGCTCACAGTTAAAGAAACCAAAAGGGTCATCAAAACCACAGAAGATAAGCAATTGGATATTTCAAATGTCATGTGATTCCACATAGTTTCACCAAAGTTTAAAACAAGTGCAAAAGCACACATCACAGGCATGGTATCAGAATAGCTAAGTTATTACAATAAAGTGCCCCAAGGGCCGAATGATATAAGTTTTCTAGCAGAGACACAGCATCTGCATAAGTTAAGAGCCGGCTTCTGGAGCCGGGTTAGTGGAAGGAGTTGTAGCTGGGGTGCCGTCTTTGGCGCTTGCCGAGTCATCCTTGGCCGTCTCTGCTTCTGCTTCCCGGGTCTTGGGGGCTCCGTTGTTGCGCCATGTCACAAGCTGAAGAGATTGGAAGTAGTTTTCATCTTCATCTTCCACTGGTGCGCGCGATGGAGGTGGCACAGTAGGAGTTGAGGAGCTAGGCGTAGCAGAAGCACTGGGGTCTGTAGCAATTGATTCCTTGTAGCTTTGCAGGAGGTCAATGCGCTGAGGTTCTTCATCAATAATCTCCTCATTGGTCTCGCTGTAGCCGTATTGTATGGAGTTCAGTTTCAGACCATTGGCAATTTGGGTGGCCACGTGCCGGGTTTGCTTCACAGCCCGGCCGTAAGACTTCCTGTCAAAGGGAGTGCCATCTGCATTAAACTGGGGAAATCCTGAAGCAAGGGGACCCGGTTCTAAGTTGGGATAATAGGCCTTGGCCAAAGCCAAGCTGCGCATTGCCCCGGCTCTGCACGCGGACCTCTTCAGCAGTTGGATCCAATTTGGCATTGTGGACAGATGACCCAGTACTTCAGTGTAAGTGCTGGGCGGGTTTTCCCAATTCCTTACGGTCTTGATTACTTCACAGCTTCCAAAGTATAGTTGACGCACCAGTGTATACATGCATTTGATTTTGTCCATTGCGGTCTTGCGGATGTTACCGTCACGTGCACCTGCAAAGTGGAAACCAGTGTAAGGCATAGTTTATATGCCGGGTCTGGTACAGGAAAATTTACCGGGTTTGAGAGGGTTGTGCTTACCAACAAGGGAGGCAACCATGGCATTAATCATCTTCTTCAGGCGGGTCAGCTCACTGGTAGTTGCATCAAACTTCTGTTGAAGATTGGTCAGCTGCTCCTGGAAGTTCTCCTCATGCTCTTGCATGTCTCGCTTCAGATCGGCATTTTCTTGTGTCAAGGCAGCTATTTTTTCTTCCAGGGCCTGAAGTTGGTTTGCTCCTTCAGCCCGGGTCTCAGTCTCAGCTTTTAAGGCTCCTTGGAGCCGGGCCACTTCTTCATTGGCTTGGCTCACATGTTCCTGTTGAAAAGAAAGACGTGTACAGTTCAGCCTCAGGTTGCCAAGGAATTATCAAGCCTGGGACTTGGGGGCTACAAGTTTAAAAAGTTTATAAGTAAAGAGTAATAGTCCCAGGTTGCTGTGGACAGCTAACCCGGCACTTGGGGGCTACAGTGTTTGAAGTTCTAATTTATGTATGGACTAAAAGGTGTGAAAAAACAGTCCCAGGTTGCTGCGGGCAGCTACCCGGCACTTGGGGGCTACAGTGTTCAAAATTTCTTTAGTGCACTGTGCAGTTTTTTTTTAGATAATGCAAGTGTTAAGTCCCAGCTTGTCATACATAGACAACCCGGGCCTTGGGGGCTATGGATTTGAAATTTCTGCCTAAGTTTTTTTCTGTTAAAGCACCAAGCTCATCAACAAGTGATATTCTTGGTGCTTGGGGGCTAGTAAGAGTATGGTTACACAAGAAATAAGAAGGTAAGTAAAGTTGAGAGATTACCTGGTATCGTTTTTGAAGCAGAGAGACCAGTTCAGTTTCCAGGGTTTTGTGGTGAGCAAGGCGAGAAAAATATTCTTCGCACAAAGCCGGCGTAGACATGGAGTTCAGAGCCGCCAGATCCAAAGAAGGAACCGGGTCTTTGCCTTTTGCACTGGGATCCACCTTGATTTCTGGAGCGGTGACCTTGGCGATGGCAGTAGATACGCCAGGAGCTGGGCCTTGCTTGGACCCGGTGATCTGGACTTCCGGGTCAACATCTTTGGTCCCAGATCCATGCCCGGGTGATTGTGCATCTGGACTTGTTTCTGGAGCAGCAGGTGGAGGACTTGGTGGTGTGGCTATCACGTTCTCTGCGCCAGATTCTTCCTTCTGGGCTTGCTCTTCAACATGTACTTCCATTTGGGAAGGTTCAGCTGTAGCAGGTGGAGGAGAGGCAGCTGGAGAAGATTCCGGGTCTTCCTCCACGATAGCTTTGGCACTGAAACAAAAGAAAGGTGGTTAGATACAGAAAAGACTGCAAAGTAGTGAAAACTGAAAAGACAGGAGAATAGTTCTAACCCGGCATTTATGTGGAAATCCTCGGGCGTGCTAACAGCGTCCGAGGAAGAATCTGATACACGAGAACGTTTAGGGACCCGGATTTTGCCAGCCAAAGGATACTTTTTGCTGGGCGTCTTCTGGATCGATTTGGCCCAGCTTGATAAAGAACATGGAGGGATACCTGTGCTCAGAGTGACATGGCTTGCAGAGGACCGGGTCCGCGGTTTCTTGTTGGCTTCAGCTTCCTTCTCAAGTTCCTTTTCCTGTGTTGGTATTTGAGTTTGAGATGAGTTCATCATGCAAGTTGAGAAACGAGAAAATGGCACCTTTGCAATTGCAGCTCGGGTCCTCTTTTGAGGAGTTGGTGCAACAGCTTGTGGACCCGGCGGTACGTCAGGAGCCGGGTCGTTGAGGCCTGGAATAAAATGAGCCGGGTTGTCAGCAGAAGAGTCCTTTTTGGGGACTTCGTTGTTAATCAGCTCGAGGAAGAGCCGGCCTACGGAGTCTGGCTCACCTTCTTCTTCTTCTTCATCTTGATCATCACTTTCTGTGTCCTCCTCAGCAGAGGACGTAGGGGTGTAATCTGCACTCCACCACTTGGGGTCCTGACAAAAAGAAGAAGGTATCAGTAAGATAGTTTGCAAGAAATACCGGGTTACAGTTAAAGAAGTGAGTAGATGACAAGTTGTACCGTAGGAGGTTTGTTCTTGGTGCTGAAAGGGGCGAGCCCGTTCATAGCAATATCAGTCTTCTTTTCGCCAAGGAGCCTCTTGGCGTTCTTCACGATCTGATCCTCTAACAGTGTGATTTCTGAGTAACGCATGTCGTCAGTGGTCTCTTCTGTGTATTCATGGAAGAGCCGGGTCCTGATGCTGAGAGGTTGGATGAACCAACCAACCCAGCATTTCACCAGATCAGTTCCACGAAGGCCGTGGGCTAGTAGGGCTCTGGCCCGGCAGTGGATGCCTTCAAGTGCTTCCCGCTTCTCCGGGCTAGCATAGCTGTTCATCTTTGAATTGTACACAAGAGGGGAATTTCTGAAGGCCGGGAATTTGGCCTCATCAGCTTCAGGAGAGGTATCCTTGCAGTAGAAGTAAGTGTTCTGCCACCCCTTAGGGTGGCTGGCCAAAGCAAGAGCCGGGAAAGTGCATTCTTTGCGGCGTTGAATAGACACGCCCCCGTACGGACCAAGAGGTTGATTTTTTCGAGATGGGTTGCAATAGAAGATTTCAAGGAAAAAGTCGAGAGACGGAGGTATTTGGAGATAATCCTCACAGAAAACGACGTAGTTGCTAATGTTCAAAATGGAATTGGGCGCCACATCCATGGGAGTGAGCCCGTAGTATTGAAAGACTTGGCGGAAAAAGAGGGAACCCGGGGGGCGGAGACCCCGGGTCACATGATCTAAGAGCACAACGACCTCACCTTTTTCTGGTGTGGGCCGGGTCTCCTCCCCAGGTGCGCGCCACTGGATCTCGTTCTGAGCCGGGAGTTCGCCCCGGTTCACGAAGGATTGGAGGGTCGTTTTTGTAGCGCTGGACCTCGTCCAGTTCACTGGAGCGGCTGCGGGAGCCGCGGATCCAGATGCACCAGCAGCAGTACCAGAGGGTTTCTTTGCGAGCTTTTTGGCCGCACGGGGCCCTCCAGATTTTATCTTCTCTTTCGTCATGGATTTCAGCTCTGGAGGAGGACAGAGCGCAACAATGGCGTTATGAACCCTAGCTTTAGGTGCGGATGTGAATAATGAAATACGGAGCCAATCTAGAAGAAATAAAGGTTGGAATCGGATGCGCGGAATGGATAAAAGTAAGAATCGAGGTTACCTTGGAGATTGAACGAGATTGAAGGGCGCGATTGAAGATCGGAGTTCCGGCGGCTGCGGTGGCAGTGACGCGAGCGTGAGGTAGGGGATGAACGTGAGAATGGGGAAACTTACTCTGGGGGTCGTGGCCAGATATTTATAGCCACGGTGAAAACCCTAGGGGTATTGCGGTAAAAGTGAGCGGATAAGATAAGTATCTTCTCCGGGAAGCCAGCGACAAACAGACAGGACAAAAGGAATATTCTTTGACTCCAGTTATGACTAGCAAGTGGCCCAGTTGAGTTGAGATTTTCGTTAAGTGTTGGGTGAGAGACCCGGAGACATCTGACCTAGTATGAGAAAGCCGGGTTACGGTATGACCCGCCAAGAAGAGCTGGCCCAGTTAAGCAGAAAGATAAAATAGTGCATTATATGTATTTGTTGTTTTTGTATTTCAGGTGGTTAACCCGGCAAGCCAGGGTACCAGCATTGATCAAGGAAGCGACACAAAGTTGGAAGCAAAGCATGGCAACCTGGTTACCTGGTTAACCTGGGGGCTACTGATGGAGGGATAATAACCCGGTAGGCCCATGAAGAGGGAAACGTGACCCGCCAGGAAGGAGGCCCGGTCAGGCCAGTTAGCCCTCAGCACGGGCCGGGTTATGTTTCTGGGCCGGCATCTTGGCGGTGACCCGGCTAAGGAAGGTGATATTCTGGAAGGTACAAGAGGCGGTTCGAGAGGCGGTTCAAGACTTGGAATGCACGAAGAATAAAGGAGCTAGGATAGGACTTGGAGTTCGGGTAGAACCCGGCTCTATTGTGTACGCGGTCAGAGGGCCCGGTATCTATATAAACCGGCCCCTGAGCCATAGCTAGCAAGACTTTCATAATCCCCAAGCTTTAGGCGAGAGAACCATCGAGAGAGACACACAAGCTTTGTAACCTAGATCGAGATCCGGCTCTGTTGTCGTAGCCGGGTTATCGAGATCGAGACCAAGATTAATAATAAGATAGCAGGAAGTAGGTCTTTATCTCCAATGGAGAGGCCGAACCTGGGTAAACCTGTGTCCCCTGCAATGCTAAACAATCTCCCAGACGCCAGTGTCGCCTTGCCCAAAAACTCAAGCTACCCCAAAGTAGCATCTGCCGTGTTATCTACCCCACGACACTTTTTCTCATAATGCGCAGGGAAGAGTGCCGCCAAGACCGGAGTATTTTTCAATCCCTGTCGTTTCTGAAGCACACAGAGTTGCTGATCAATTTTGTGAGCAATACCGTGTTCTTCGGGAAGAAGTGGAAATACTTCAAGAGGAGAACACTCGTCTTCGCCGGATGTTGCAACGTTTCCTCACTCCTATTACTGTGGTGCCACCATCTCCACCAAGGGAGTAATTCGTCATGGGTAACAACACACCCTCGGCTTGTTCCAAGCTTGGGGGAGTGTTTTCAGTATCATTATCTTTTATCTTTTACCTTCTAAATTTTGTGGTAGTATCATGAGTAGAGAAGTTATCATATGAGATGGTTTGCAATGTGGAGTGTCACTGCTTAGTTGGTTATCAATGTATCCGTTGGTGTGAGGTTGCTTTTGTTTGGAATATTAATGAGAAGTTTTATCTTTACTTCCTGCACACCTTATTTTAGTTTGCAAATTCTTTTCATATGCTGATCTTGATGTTAGTAGTAGCATCACTTTGGGTGCAGCAAGTAAATCTAGTTGGTTGTGGCAAACTTAGCATTGGTCAGTAGCAACAATACTTTGAAGCTTAAGTAGAGAAGAGAGAACTTCTTGCAAAAATATTATCCCTGTTATCTTTCTTTCTTGTTAGCCCATGAGATTAGCATTCTTGAGTTTAAATATTTGTGCTTACAAGGAAGATAGCATGATTGTTTTTATTACATCTATGTTTGTTTGTTTTTCTCAAGTCTAATGCTTGCTACCAAACCTTGCTAGCCTAAACCCTGTACTGAGAGGAAATACTTCTCGTGCATCCAAAACCTTTAGCCACTACCCTCCAGAGTGTCCACATAACTTTCTATGCGTGGTATTTCATCGCCACTCCAAGTAAATTTGTCATGTGCTACATTTAAAACATTCAAATACTCCTTTTTGTGTCACTGTTTACCAAGCTCATAAGGACGTGGTAGTTGGGTTTGTCATCTTCCATGCTAATTTAATTTTCTCAGACTAGCAGCTTACATCTGCTTATCTATTTTATATTGCACAAGAGCTGGTTAGACCACTGTAAAGTAATTAAATAGACACTCCTCCATGGTTTGAGATTGTTGACAGGCACCCGAGGATTCGGTTAGCCATGGTTTGTGAAAAGAAATGGTGGGGAGGAGTGTCAAAGCTATAAGTGCATAATATAATGCAAAGTATATAAATTCTCGGAACCGCTCTAAAAGTTGGTTAGCATGGAAGATGATAAGAACTCTATCGCTGATTTGTTGACCATTAACATACACCCCTCAAAACAATTTTTACTTATGTTTTAAAAATAAAAAGCTCTAGCACATGATCTAATCTCTGCTTCCCTCTGTGAAGGGACTATCTTTTACTTTTATGTTGAGTCAGTACACCTATTTCCTCTTTCCTTAAGCAAGCATTTGCGTTGTTGAGATACAACCATCTATAGACTGTAAGACTTTCAATCATGTCTTTTATTCTTCCTTTGTTTGAGCACAAAGACTTTTATCTATGAGAATATAACTTTGAAAGTTTTTTTGACTGCAAAGAGAACCGTGATGGTTGAGCATGCAAGTTCTGCCATATAGCTCTAGTATAAAGACTCTTCTTGAAAGATAAGTTAAATTGCTGATTGTTCTCTGACCAAGAACAAAGGTTGCCACCACCAATTGATTTCTTTTATGTACCTTGATTTGTGGTTGTTTCATTACTTGTTTCAAGTTAAGTTATATACAGAGAAGTTGTTGTTTAAAATGATTTGTTTTGTTAAGTAAATATTGATGCTCCTTGTCCGTATTCTTTATTACCGACACTTCACTCCATAAACCCGTGGTCTTGTTTACTGAGCTTAGTTTTCGCTTTGGGACAAGCGAGTCGAACCTTGGGGGAGTTGATACGTCCATTTTGCATCACTATTTTATATCATAATTTACTGTTATTCATCGATATATTTCATATTAATACATGTTACTTATGTTATTTTATCTTATTTTGCATGTTTGATGATTATTGGGGATTTATCTGCTGGAGCCAGATTTCAGCTGGAAAAAGCACTGTCAAGCTAATATATTTGCGAAACTCCAAAAATCATGAAACTTTCGCCGAAGTTCTATTTTTCCAGATGACGGAGCTAGCCAAAAGGGGAGCTCCAGGTGGGCCAGGTGGGCCCCACGCCACCCCTGGGCGTGGCCAGGAGGAGGGCGGCACCGAGGCCTGGCGTGGCCACCTGGGCCCACCTCTTGGCGCTGCCCCTTCGCGTATATCTCCCCCGTAACCCTAAACATCGAGGGGTTTCGCCCACGAAATATTCCGCCGCCTCCACGGGACGAAAACCACACAGAGAGAAAAGCTCTCCGGCAGGGAGAAATCTGCCGGGTAAATTCCTTCCCGGAGGGGGGAAATCATCGCCATCGTCACCGTCATCATGCTAGACTTCATCAGGATCATCATCGTCATCATCCACCGCCCCACCATCATCATCTCCACTGCTCCACTCCGTTCCGCTGTAACATCTTGGGCTGCACCTTGTCTAGTTCATTGGGGAGACTCTCCCGGTGTTAATTACTCCTTGTTGTTGATGCTATTGAGTTTTACCGGTGAATTAAGGTTTATGTCCAGATTTTTATTCATCATTATATCACCTCTGATCATGATCCATATGATGTCTTGTGAGTAGTTCGGTTAGTTCTTGAGGACATGGGGAAAGTCTTGCTACTAGTAGTGGAATAATGTTGAGTAATATTTAAGGGTTTGATATTTAAGTTGTGGTGTCATTCTTCTAGTGGTGTCATGTGAACGTCGACTACATGATACTTCACCTTTATGGGCCTAGGGGAATGCATTGTGTATTTAGCTTGCTAATTGTGGGGTTGCCGGAGCGACAGAAACCTGAACCCCCGTTGGTAAGTTAGTGCACAAGGGAGTGTACGTAGGATCTGAGAGTTTAAGGCTGTGGTTAGATTTATCTTAATTACTTTCTTGTAGTTGCGGATGCTTGCAAGGGGTATAATCACAAGTACATATTAGTCCTAGGAAGGGCAGTGCGTTAGCATAGATTCACCCACACAACACTTATCAAAACATTGAAGATTAATCAACTACATGAAACGAAAGCACTTGACGAAATTCCCATGTGTCCTCAGGAACGTTTGGTAATCATAAGTAACACAACCGGCTTGTCCTTTACACTCAAAAGGATTGGGACACTCGCTGCAATTATTATTGCTCTCCTTTATTTACTCATACTGTATTTATCTACTATATTGAAAACCCCTAAAAACTTGTCTGCTAGTGTTTACAGTGAATCCTTGATCAAAACTACGTACCAGCACCTTCTGCTCCTCGTTGGGTTCGACACTCTTATTTATCGAAAGTACTACGATACACCCCCTATACTTGTGGGTCATCAACTTTCAGTATTTAGAAACAACCTTTACTTTTATTTATTTAATCCTTGTTCTTCTTTAAGCATAAAGAGATTCAGTCTTGCTAGTCAATTTACACGAGTCTGACACCTCGTGTGTGACATAGGCAGCCATTAAAAACACTTTGCAAGATCAGCTCCCTGTGGGATCGATATAAATCGGGAGATCATACTTTCGCGAATTGTGCAATAATGAACATGTGCACTTGCAGGTATCAGTACTTGTGTTGCTCCCATGTTGGGTCATTCTGCTTGCTAACATAACCCTTTGCTTCAATGCAGGTACGTACCATCCTGGCAAGGACAGCTACGACCGTTTCAGTGTGTTCCCCACTCGTGTTGCCCTGTATCCCGATGAAATTAAGCTTCTGAGGAACATTTGTGCTGAACATGAACCAAGGACACCAATCTATGTGTGTTTGATGCAGGAGTCACAAGTGCTGAAGGATGGCAGAGGAAAGATGGTGAGTGCATCTGTTGCATCTGTACACTGTTGCTCTTTTTCTGAATGTTGGTATGATCAATGTTGCCATCTTTTTCTGGATGTTGGTATTAACATATGTTGCTCTGTCTTGCAGTACTTCAGCGCCATGTCATTGCCACGTCACCCCTCAAAACCGCTCAAACCGACCAAAACCTGGCCATGGGGTTATTTAGACGATTTTGTACATTTCAGGGTTCAAATCAGACCAATTTAATCTTTAGCGTGAATTGTGTCCGAATCGTGACATTTGAGGGTGAAAAGTATACTTAATCCTACAGCTAAAAAACTCTTGTTGGGGCACGCGCGGCCTAGAGACACGCTTCATTCCAATGACGAGGGCATCTCGGGCGAAGAAAAAACTGTGGGGACCCCGGACTAGCTGTCCGAAATACCCGATTATGCTTAACGCAATGATCTTGTGATCAATCTGTCGTTGCACATAATCCAAACTGAATACCAAAGTTTACATCCATTACAGTACTGAATTCATGTCTTACACATACAGTCATTTATACCAAGGCTTACATAGTTGTCTTCATGGGCCAAACCAGATTATTCAGCGGAAGCTACGGCGTAGTCGCCCAGAACACGTCCTAAAAACAACCCGACAGGCAGCTGACTTATGAAGATCCCTAGTTCGCATAGTCGGCGCCATACTCCTCTTCAACATAAGGCTCCTCGAGATCTGGCTAAGACAATAGCCAGGGACGAAATCAATATGAGTACAATTTGAATTGTACTCGCAAACTACCCCAGCATGAACATGCACTAGTTTTACTTTTATTTCATAAGACTTTTATTTATTGAAAACATCTCTATATCTTTGTTGAAAAAGGTAAGAAGAATTCTATAACTTTTCTCCAGCAAGTCAACGTCTTATTTATTTTTCCAAAACTCCTCCTTTTTCCGACCATCGCCCTTCATGGTCATTCATCTCCCACAACCTCATACCGATCCTTTGGTATAGTTGTATCAAACACTTTCCACTTCATTTTCTTTTAAAAACTCAAAACTTTGCACATGGTCTTAGGACAACCTTCCAACCGTCCATTTCCAAGGACTCGGCTATTCGAATAGTTTTACACTCTGCAGAGGTAGCACGCTTTTCCCACATCCATCCGGCAACTCATCATGTCAGCCACGTCCCGCCATACAAGGTGTATGCGAAGTTGAGTCACCGGCCATAGCCTCTCATTTGCTCATGCTAGTACAGGATCCTGCCCGTATGACACTTTCCATCGACACCTAGTCCGGTTCACCCGTCGATGACCCTAAGTGTGAGGACTCATAGTTCTGCCCGGCGACCGGATGACTGTCTTCTATCCTCCACCAATGTGCGAGGACCCAGGTCAGGGGTAGGTCACTGAACCATCCCCTCATGGAACGGAGTCATCTCCGTTGTTGAGGTATCCCGTACTAAAATGAGCAAACTATATGACTAAGCCCCATCCCATATGGGGGTAGATGTGGTCGCACAGGGTATGGTTGGTCGTCATAGTACTAGGACACAATGTGCATTTTTCACAAACACCACCATTCTCCATTTCTTCATTTGAACACCGACATCTCGGCATACCATGATTCATCCAAGGATTTTCAAAGGAGTTTTGAGTAAACAATATTTTTCCCATCCTATAATTTGATATTAACTAACTTATACTTCTATATAGGGTGGCAAAATAGTGTTTCATATATTTTGAAAAGGTGTTTAAAACCATAGTTGCTCATGAGTAAAACATGTATACAAAATAGATGTATCTATTTATGTGCATGATCAGGGAGTAGCTTGCCTTGCTCAACAAAGTTCCCGGGGTCTTGCTCCTCTTGTTCAACAAATTCCCCCTCCTCGCAAGTCCCGGCAACGGTCTCGTCTAAACGTCGTAAAACAAACAAGGCATACAAATACCACACAATTTGACCAAGCAACACTAACACTCAAGCAGAACATTTACAAATACCTACTGTATTATAGAAGTCAAAACAATTGAATTAGTTCAATTTAGATTATTATTAATTTCATATACCTTTATTAATTTCAGAAACTAGTTATACACGATTTAATCCACCATTTAATTTATATTGATCACAAAAATACAAACCAAAATTCTACAGATAGCTACTGATATCTAGAAGACAAAACAATTGGATTTGAAATGATTTGAGTTACCAACTTTCCTACACAATTGTTTTATTCCAGAAACTTGTTAATCAAGTTTTAGCTACTGCCTAAGTTCTGTTGATCATAAAATTAAATCCTTTTAGGGGTAACTATCAATGATTAAATGTGATCTAAGAAAATTGGTCCTAACTCATTTGAGTTAAACATTAATCATCTATAATTGTTACAGTACAGAAGGGTTTGCTAACTTTAATCTAATGCTAAACAATTAATGTTGCTTAATTAATTCTACCAAAAGTATGGAAGCTAAGTGATCACAGTAATAAGCTAACAAAATTGGATCTACAATATTTGGATTAATAGAGCGTCAGAAACAAACAAGTTTGTGTTTTAAACCTTCTGTGGTACTTTAATTTCTACACATTTGTTATTAATCTAAACAAGATGAAACCAATTTGGTTGGATAAACAATTTCATAGGCTAACCAGAGAATTTTGATTCGATTTATTTGGACATATAAATCTCGAGATATTGAATTTCAAAGTTGGGTCCAGTACTGAGTTTTCAGAGAGTTTAAATTTGGATTTAATTTTTTTTTGAGGAACTGGCAGCCGTTTGCCTTTCGATTAGATAGAAATAGAGTGTTTATTTACAAAGCTAGACCAAGTCTCACAACTGAGACCTAGCCGAGGGAACCAAAAAAACAGGAAACTAGCCGTCTCCAGGGTCTTGCGTGTGCGCATACGCCCGCTGCGCCATCTCCTCTCTCACCAATGCCGCCACGACGTCCGCTTGAATCGCGACATTGGTGAAAACCCTCTTGTTCTGCTCCTTCCACACTCCCCAGATGGAGTAGATGATCGCTCCACTGGCCTCCCTTCGCTTCGCCTTTGGGAGGCCGGCTAGTGTCGTATCCCACCAAGTGTTGAAACCGTTGGCATTAGGCGTGGGGGAGCCCCAATCTGCCCATGCCAAGCAAACACCCGCTGTCGAACTGTGGTGGAGAAGCTACACTCAAGTGTGAGGTGTTGAACCGTCTCCGGATGAATTCTGCACAACTTGCATATTGGATCGTGCGGCCATCCGTGAACCGCCAAGTTGTCAGCCGTTAGTATCTTGCCATGGAGCGCCAGCCATGCAAAGAACCGACACTTCAGCTCCGCAAGTCCTTGCCAAACTTTTGCTGCACGGAAAGGGGCCATGGAGCCGGCGAACTGACAACGGTAAGCAGTGGCGGCTGTGTACACCCCTGACTCCGTCCAAATCCATCTGATCGAGTCCGGAACCTGTACTGGATAATGTTGAAAATCCTGACGGGTGGGGCCTACCCGTCAGTGACTCAACATAGAAAAGTCTCTCGCGTGGAGAAATGTTTAAAATGCTGACAGCGGGGCCCGCTTGGAAGTGACTTATTCTACGCGAAACGGTACGATACCGTGGATTTAAGATCCAACGGCGCACGATGGCCGCAACGGCGACGACCAGAAACTGGCGGCGCCGCCGTGCCGGCGACGACGAGGTGGATGATTCGCTCAGCTAGGGGCTCTGGAGACGGCGTGGATGGTGCAGAACGAACGCGGTGGCCTGGGGAAGCTTGCTGGGCGAGTGGTGCTTGCTGAAACGGCCCGAAACATCGGCGGCGAGGTGCTGCACTTCCACGGGCATGGCACATCGACGGCAAGCTGCTTCTGGGCGTTGCTGAGCACGATAGAGAGTTGCAAGTGAGTGCGGTGAGTGGGAGAAGCAAGGTAGAGGGTTCAGAGGGAGAGAATCGAGAGCAGCAACACGGCTGCGTGGTCGTCTTCAACCTCGGGCACGGCCGAGCTTGGCAGCACGGCCACGGGCAGCAGCTGCTCAGCAGCAGTGGCTCCGCCCTCCTGGCGGTGCACGAGTGAGTGGAGAGCGAGGGAGTGGCAGTGTGTGGCGTAGAGAGAAATGGGAGGGCTCGGGTGTGTTTATAGCCGGAGCTCGGTCCATGGTGGTCGAGGTGTAGGAGGGGTGCAGGGAGTGGGAGAGCTCGCCATTGGTGGGCTGGACTGTGCGGCTATGTCGACGGACGGTGTTAGAGGGCAGAGGGGCGAGAATGGCTTGAGGATGCTCTCCACAGCGAGCTCGGGGTGGTGACGGCCGTGGACGCGCGAACGGCGTTCGATGGAATGCACTCGTCACCGTGGGCCAGAGGGGGTGACGCCATTGTGTCCTTGAGGCCGCGGGAGGGTGGTGAATGGCTGGGCGGCGATGCGCTGGCGAATGGTGCAGTGGAGGCCGGGTTCGCCGTCGATGGCCACGCGAGGCCACGCACACGGCGTGCTCTGGTTCGACCGCAAAAGTACGGCTGCAGGAGCTTCTGAGGCGATCTCCTCTCATCCAACGAGAGCGGAGGGGCAGAAGAGATGGAAGGCACGGTGCAGGGCCAGCTCGGCGTCCTTCTTCGTCCTCTTTCCACAGCGGTCCACGGGAGTGGTACAGGGAGGGAGAGAGAGCAAGCAAGTCCACTGGCTAGCATCCAAATTGGCGAAGCCCTGAATTGTCCACTGCTCTGGTGGTGTGAGGGAGGTGAGAGAGAGTGAGTGGATGTAGAAACTTGCTCGAATTCGTTCGAATTTGACTCGGATTTGATTGAATTTGGTTCCTGCCCAACAGGTGCTCGACAGAATGCCCAAACCAAATTCAAATTCAAATTTCTATGAATTCTTTTTATAATTTGTTTCATATAGATTTATCAAGGTTTGTGTTTCTGTTTTGGTATTTATTGTGTAAGTGTATCTTGGTACATTTGATGATCTAAAGAAATAAAGAAAGAAATAGAATTTTAAATATAGGTTTTTGAAAATATTTGTTTGAGAGGGAAAAGGTATAAGAATAAAGTGAGAGTGATTATATTATCACTTCTCTGAATTTTGTGTGAAAGAAATATTGATTTCTAGGTTTGGGTAATTTTATGTCACATGACAATTTGTGTGATTGTTTCCAATTTTATTTTTGAGTTCAAGATTTTTAATTCAATCAAACAATCAACACAATCAACAAGGAACAATCAACACATCATGAAACAAAAGTTTTTGTTGGTTCCAAATTTTTTGACTATTACAACTTGTTACAAGTTTGGGATGTGACAAAAACCCTAAAATGTCCGTCTTAAATAGGCTGTAGAAAAGTTGTAGGTATTAGTAAATCTAACTAAATTTCCAATTATTGTTTTGCCATTCACCTGTTTAGATACCATGTGACCTAATTTTGAGTCTTACTTCTAATATTATTAAGGCATCCCACGAGAGCTTTGCCTATTGATTGAGTTCTCTATCTTGAAAATTACAATTTTGCTGGTGAAAAGAATAATATATCTTTAAATTTTCTTTTCAGAAAGTGGCTAGTCAAGCATTTTTAGTTTGAGCCTAGTGACATTAGGTTAAATAACAATTAAAGATATATGAAAACATATTGGAAAACAGCATCCACATATTGTAGCTTGTTCCAGTTCCTGGCATAATATTGCAAAAGTAGGTTCTGAAGAACGGTGTAGAGGAGAAGTTCCAAAGAAACGCTTCGAGTGTCTTGGAAGCTCCAACTGGTGACGAAGAAGACGACAAAATCGATGGCAACAATTCATTCTGCAGCAGTTTCGATATGGAAGAGAAAGAGATGAACTATTGTAAGACCCATGTCATGATTTGCAGTGTAGCCAAATAAATTCTTTAATCTATCGTTAGCACGGCCGACTTGTAACATTTTTCTTCTGTTTCGCGAGCAGCAAGACTGTGTGACCCTGGGATCACATGGCTTGGGCCATGGTTAGGTCGGATCTGTTTTTTTAACAAAAAAGCATAAAATGCCCAGCTTTGAATTAACAAAGCCGCAGAGTATCCAACGACAATTACAACATGCTGATACACAGGTTACAAGCATCAGGCACCACAAGCAAACAAAAGATAAAACAACAAAGAACAGCTTGAGGTGCCAAAGCTAAAGTCCGACTACGCTAACAAGAAACTTGACAGCAACATCGGACCCAAGCTGCCGGACGGAGTCGCCATGAAGAAGAAACGGCAAAGGAAGGCACCCACATCACCGCGGCTGAGCAGAACCTCCGAATCTCGAACGCTCACCAGTCAAATGTGCCGTAGTTGCTGTAGAGGGGAACCCATTCCCCTCTCGCCCAGGCTCGAGGGCGCCGACCCAATGGCGAACTAGGGAACATTGCTGGGAGGAAGACACCCGGCACCCGCCAATCAACACGAGGATGTCGTTGCTGAACAAGACAAACCGCCACGGCTACCACCCTTTCCTCAATGCAGGACCACCACCCCTTCAATCCCCAGACGGCGCCTCCAGGAAGGGAAGCGACGTTGCAGCGCCGCCGCCGTCCGAAGGGGAACACGACTTTCGCCCGAAGGAGGGGGAGGGTTGAGAGGGAATAGATACCACAACACACGCCTTCAGGAAGGAGCACGACGCCCACCCGTGGGCGTCGCCGTCGTCGTGGCCCTCACCGCGGCCAAGGGTTTCCCCCAGTATGTAATCACCTCCAACCACCCTGCACAACACCAAAAAAAACCGGCGAGACGTCGGGAATTGAGCTGGCAGGGAGACACGTAAGGTCGGAAAGGTGGAAGCTTCTCCCACAAAACTGGAGCTAGGCCGGCGGAGCAGCCAACACCGCGACCTCCGACCGCCTAACCCTCACTGCCCATGCAGCCAAAGGAGAGGACAACACACCACAGACGCCACTCGCCGCAGAGTCGACGCCGTCCACCACGCCCGAGGCTGCCACCCCGGCTTCCGAGACTCCCCCACCCCAGCAGAGCAAGACGCGCGCAAACACAGCAGCCAGACGCACACCTGACGACGGCTGGCCACGACTTCACAAAGAGGCACGCAAAGCCGGCGGGATCCCCTGATCCGGCCGCCCGTGACGTGCGCAACAGATCAAGAGCACAAGGAGACCAAACAAAGTTGAGCAGGGGAAAGGACCAGCGCACAACCAGAGCACCCAGCTCTGGCGGCGGGAATCAGCCTCCCCAGCTCCGGCCTTGGTACGAACGTGGTCCCCTGACCAGATCCACCATGCCTAAGGGCTTCCCTTGCTCGATCTGTGAATAGCAGCACCAGAAGACGCCTCCACCAGCCGGCGGCCGACGGCCGACGGAGGGCGGCGGATCCGCATCGCAGCGCCCTGGCCGAGCCTAGCCTCCACGCAAGCTTGAGAGCAGGGGACGAGCGCGCCCCCCACGGAACTGTGCGCAGCGCTTGGAGAGCACCTCGCCGCCGCCATCCTCGAAGGTGCGCGAGCTTGCCTGCCGGCCAACTCGGGCGGCGGTGAGGGGGATGGAGGAGGGGGAGGCCGGCGGCGGCTAGGGTTTGGGAGGCCCCCGGTGTCGCCCCTCTGGGGCGACACGGGAGGCAGAGCGAATCCGATGGTGCCCGTTAGGTCGGATCTGTCATTGTCCCTAAGGGAAAGATAATTTCATTGTTCGTCCATTCAGTTTCTTGTCTCCGGACGTCCTAATCTCAGTCTGTGTATCATGACATCGTGCTGATCAAGGATCTTTTTGGCTTGAAGGAAGTAAATCTGACAAATCTTGAAACACCCACATTATGGACATACTGGACTCGCTTCAATCTTGTAAGGGCATGTACAATGGGGTGACGTCAGTATTCTCTTAGCGTTGACACGTAGGATATTTGTCTAGTTGGAGGAGAGAAAATGAAGAAAGAGTAGGTTGTCTTCCCTTAGCTAAGAGATGATCTCTTACGAAATAAGAGAAGGCTAATTTCACCATTGTACAATTTGTCTTCCCTTAGAACTACAATTTCCTACTAAAATATAATTAAGTCTCATTAATTGTTAGGGATGGCAATAAGAGATGATGCATTGTACAACTAATAATTTTGTCTTCTCTAAATGATGTGGACGGCTAAGAGAAGGCGCGACTTCTCTACCATTGTACATGCCCTAAGCAGCCTGGACCTGGTTGACCACTAAGCAATCCATGCTAAAATATCTGCCTTTTTGGTTCATTCCTGGTATATACTAGGTAAATGTGGCGCGTCGTCACGCCGCGCCTTTAGTGAGAAAGAGTAGTGATATTTGTGGAAATTCCTTTTTTTTGTGTTTATATTTTATTTTTGTCTGTAATAAGTGGAGCTGTATGTTTATTGTATTGCGTTCCATAATTACAGTTAGTTCATTTGGTTTCCATAGAATTAATTAATAAATCGAAATGTTCAAGTTGAGTTTGTAATTAGATGAAATTTAATAAATCGAAATGTTCAAGTTGAGTTCGTAATTAGATGAAATGTATTTGTTGAGCATCTAATAAATTTATCATCATATATCTAGAGGAAGTGCATTTGGACTTTATTGAAATATTTACCAAATTGGAATTTTGGAATATGTTTGTTGTTTGACGTAAAGAGCTAGCATTTATTTTTCTGACCATTTGTATATAAGTTATTATTTTTTTACCCTAAATTTGTTCGTTTTTTTTAGCATAAATAGTTATTACTTATTTTTACTGTTCGCTTGGATAAGTTGTGCATAGTATGTGGATAGATTCAAAATTATTGTTTTCTGTATATATTGTTTGTTTTTTACTTAGAATTTTAAATAAACTTGGTTAAAATTTGCAGGAAATTGACACAAATAGACAGAGTATATCTGTATGCACATTTTGGTACATTAATTACATTTTTTCTTTGGTGCGCATTAGTATACTTAGGTAATTAGGTGTATGTTTTGAAATTTGGGTCGAAAATATGAGTGTGGGAAAAGATTTTTTTTTCCTGTGAAAGTAAAAAAAATCGAGGTCAATGCATGCCAAAAATGTTTAAAAGTTCTTATATTTATGTATTTCTTGATGTATTGTTCAACTTATTTTTAAGATTGGCAACTATGTTATAATTGCTTTTGAGATGTTTATTGCAAATAAGATTAAGTAACTTACATACAAATCTGTGTATATATATGTACATATGTTTGTTGTGAAGTTGATTATGTAATGCTAATTTTAAATTTTGTTAGAGCGGGGAAAGAAAAGTTTTATTTCTTATTTTTATTTGTAAAAGTGAAAATCGAGGGAAATTCGTTTCAAAATTGGTTGAATATTATTGTTGTAGGCATGACAATTGGGTCCCGCATGTCAGGAATCTAATATTTAACAAAAAAAAAAGGAAAGAATGGGAGTATGACATGTGGGGCCATTTATTGCTGACGTCATACGATGACATCAGCAATGGTTGCTTCTCTCTTCTCCCCGTGCGGCGACGTCGACCATGGCGGCGTCGTCTGGAGGCGAGAGGGGTGGCGCGGCCTGGCGCATTCGACGCGGCGCGTCGCGAGGAAACGAAGGGTGGCGGCGCTCGGCAAGGCGGGGTCGGGAAGGCGGCGAATCGAAGCGCGGCGGCGGCGGCTGGACACGGCAAAGGCGATCTCGCCGCGGGCGATTCCGAGGTTCCCAGGTCGTGTTTTTTGGCGAAGATGGAGAGGAGTTCGACGCGGTCCCGCGGGTAGTCTTCGATCTGGACGGGAGGGCGTGCAACGGCGGTACGGCGCGGTGGCGACGGCGGCAGCTCCGGCCGCGCGCGGGAAGGAGAGAGGGGAGGGTCGTGTTCTGCGGGATTTTTCACGCAAGTCCCTGAGGTTTCGTGCAATTACAAATAGGTCCTCACATGCACTGTTACTGTTATACTGTTGGACTGCGGGTTATTTTTCGGAAATTGCGAGATCTTTTTTGTAAAACCGTCACGGACGTGCGGCGCGGACCGCTTGATCGGCAGCGGACGGCGCGGATCGCAGCGGGGCACTGTTACCCTGTAGCGGGGCACAGTAAAACAGTGCCCCGCTGCGCTGGCTCGCTGGTGGAGCGTAAAATCGTGTGGCCTTAATATATCTATCTATGTGCTGGATGCTGTAAAACTTGCAGGTAAACATGAACCCCAGCCCATCAGAGAAACAACTCTTCCATGTCCAACAGCATTTCCAGTCCTAGGTACATAATTGCAAACTCTGTCCGACATAATGCATGGTTTCCACCGAGACAGTAGAAATACCAGAAAAAATATTATCTAAACTCAACCTTTCTTGCATGTGCCCTCCTCTGAATGCTAAAATAAACAGCAATTGGATGAGTTGCAGGTGATCCTGGGGTTCATCCAGACACCAAAGAGGCTCAATACCCTGTACAACTCATAGCCCTCCTCCAGATGCATTCCTTAGTAGAGAGTGAAAGTGATCTAAAGAGCTTCCATGCATGTACTTAAGTTAATCTTAGTCTAGAAAGAAGTGGTCAGAAAAAAAAATTCTACTGGTGCATTTGATCAGTACAAGTTCGTTAAGTTGCCTTCTTACCCCTGTAAAGAGAGCAATGATGTTGATATAACCTTAAACCGAAACCCCATGTCGTGAACTGACCACAAATCTCGGTTATTTGGAGATAATATAATGTGAAGCTATTGAATGAACGGATGAGTTATTGGCCAACACTATGCCTATATTCCAATCCATATTTTTTCCTGTATTTTTAAATTCACCTAATCTAATCTGGATATAATCCTTCCGTGGCTGAAAAAGATCCGGATGTATTCCTTCAATAAACACATGACAATTTCACTAGGTACCAACTGAGTTTATAGCAAGCACTGAAGCACTTGATGCATTACTTAATTTGATGTTTAACCAAGAAACCAAGCATTGTTGCACCATCCATTTATGAACAATGAGAAAATGATTAACAAACAAATGAACATAGTTTTGTCTCTTCACAGAAAACAAGTGCAAATTACAAATGGCATGGAAATAAGATGGTGCAACCAACAAACTGGTACTTACAGATGACTGCTATATACAAAGGCATGGATCACAATTCACATCTCCATAAGAGCATTTGGGCACGTCGTTGACTCTTTTATTTACTACCAATTCTCCTGTACGATCTTGGCCTTCTCAAATATGAACTTCCCTTCCTTGTACTTCTGTGATTCCTCGTAGGCTCTCTCGTACTTCCAGCCGAGCACCTCACGGCAATCACGGCAGTGGATATCGGCGACCGTGTGAAGCCCCGTCATGAGCTGCCTGTCCTCCTTCGCCCCAGTAGTGACGTTCATGGCATGAGAGAACAAAAATGCACGGCCATTCCTCCCCTACAACAGCCAAAAGAGCAATTATTAGCATTTATCCTCCAAACAGAATGAAAAGTAGGATGTAACCAACAAGTTATTCATCTAAATGAAACAGCTCATGGCATATGGAGTTGTCGTATAACAGTCTCCTAGAACTGCTGGTACATATCATAGTAACTCTGATTAACTGAAACTCTGCTCTTTATCAAAGAAACTGAAACAGTGCTATGTCAGTACCTGCACATTCATATGAACGCAAATGCTAAACTCAACCAAAGAAACGTCCTCAGATTGCTGCAACTATAACCAGTGCAGTTGCCGAACCTCTTTCACCTCCCTCGTTTATGGTAATTTTCAGCATGCCATCCTTAGCCAATCTAACATTATGCTCTTTCCAATCTCAGGCCCCAAATCCCCTAGGAATACAGTAAGGACAACCGCTCAAGGGGAAGCTAGTTCTCACCTGGAAGGCCTTGGAGATGATGTCGTCGTGGAGGCAGACGTGGTTCCGGCAATGGCAGCAACTGTACACCCGCGGCCCGACCAATTCTGCCATCGCCAGCGACCCTTTCCTGCAACAAATTCACCGAATCAAGAACTGACTTGCCGCACCACAAAAGGAAAAAAAGAAGTACTGGTTCAGTCTCCGAGGAACTCAAGAAGAATACCCAAAACCCAGATCAAGAAACGAATCCGTACCTAGAGTTAATTCCGCGATTGATTCGAGAAGTGATGGGGAGACGGGTGAAGAAGAAGAGACCGCCGCGCCGAGATGGAACAAAAGACGAATCGATCAGAGACGCAAGAAAGGACTAGAGGGAGGGGCCGAGAGGAGAACGGAGGAGGAGATGGCGAACAAAACCAAACTCGGCACGAAAACCTGGGCAGGAGAGGTTGGTGTCGCTGCCTGCCTGCCTGCGATGGCTCAATCGGGAGCAGGCGGCGTCGCACGGCTGATAGAGAGAAGAAAAGGTAGGAAAGGAAAGAGGCAAAGAGTAAACTGACGTGATGGTGAAACAAATTTCGAGCCGGCTGCTGACTTGCGAAGGCAGGAGCCAAATTGGGGAAAGATTGAGGTCAGATTCTGCGCAGGTGGCCAGGAGGAGCGGTGAATAGGATGGGAGAAGGGGAGAGTGACGGGGAGGTCTGGGTTACAATATGCGTCGGCAAGTCGCCTTCTTATTTTGATTGACGGGATGTGCTTCGCCGGAGTTTATCCAGCTTAAGCATATGGATTAGGGTATGAATGCTTTGTCGGTACGCCTATACGCTGATTAGTCAAGTCGTTGGGCTGCCGTTTTTCTTTTCCAACAAGGGTTTGGACTTTGGAGTCTTTTACACGGTTGCTCGGCCAGAGATAAACCTATGGGTATGGGTAACAAACTAACCATACGTACCCGATTATGTTAAAAAAAAAGAGTAAAACACCCGCGCGGTCTATCAAGTTGTCATGTATGAGCGGATTGGTCACCAACTTAAAAATTGCTAACTATCGGTCAGCAAGTTGTGATAATGTTGCAAGTTAGTCATTCCGTCACTGCTACCGTTAAAATGCTGACGTGGACAATGTTTTTTATCAAAAAAAAAACCTTAACATTCTATTTATTCTTATCATTAGGTCCTGACGGGTAGGGCCTACCTGTCAGGTATCCATGTTTGTCTTCTACCTTGGTCACGTAATCAGCTAGCTGCCGCCGCCGTCTGGTCTTCGTGGCGCCATCGTCTCCGACCTTCCCGAGCTCAACCGAGGAGACGTACAGCTTCGCCGCGAGCTCCTCTTCCTCTCTGCCAATTTTCGTGTGCTAGGGTGCCCGGAGTCCGCCGAATCGGTCCTTCTTTTCTGTCGCCGGCCGCCGATCGCCGAGCTCGATTAGCTCGATTTCGGCCTTCCCCAGCCTTTCTGATCAAGCACACGTACTCAGGGTGAGCAGGCCATCCTCGCCGACCACTTTTCCCTCTCTCGCGTGCTCTGTAACGCCATGCGCCGCTGACCTCCGCCATGCGCCGCCGCGGGATGGTCCCCGGCGTTGCTCTGGTGACCATTTGGTCTGCGTTTCTTGTGACCGTGGAGAGAAGTAGCGCTCCGCCTGCATCCCGTGCAGCAAGCAGCTGAGCCGCGGGGTCCCTGCCTTCTCTTCCCCGTGCAAGCCGTCGGTGCCAGCCGTCATTGACGAAACTCGAGCAGTACCCTGCCGCCGTGTAAGGCTGAAAGGACATATTTTATGTCCCCTATGATTTTGTGTGTTAGGCAACAACACTAGGATATTTCTAATGTGCTATAAGTGATGCAGGAAGTTCTAGATAATTTTACCTAATGCATCAACTTTATCAAAAGGGAAAATGCTTGCAGCAGAAGGTTTCCTGGCCGGAGACTCCGGCCTGTCAGACCGGAGTCTCCGGTCCACTGAACCGGAGTCTCCGGACTCAGGGCACAGGAGTCTCCGGCCTCCCTCCGCCCCTGTCCTTTTTCCTCGAAGGACCAGGTGGGGAGAGCCACTGGACCTCGGTCCGGAGTCTTACCGGAAAGTTGCCGGAGTCTCCGGCAGGAGCCGGAGTCTCCGGTCTCAGGGCTCGAAGTCTCCGGTCTGACCGTGTGTTGACCCAAGATGTGACTCAGGGCTCGAAGTCTCCGGTCTGACCGTGTGTTGACCCAAGATGTGACTCAGGGCCGGAATCTTTGCGGAAAGTCTCCGGACTCTCCAGTCAAGGCAGGAGTCTCCGGTCACTCAGACCGGAGTCTCCGGTGTAAAATGGACTACAACGGCTAGAATTTTGGGAGGGGTATAAATACCCCTCCACCTACCTCCAGCCAGCTAGCTCGCCCAGAATTGAAGTCCACCATTATTGCAAGCTCAAGAAACATCTAGATCTTCCAATCCCTCCACCCAAACTCGTTGATCTTTGGAGGATTGAAGGAGAAGGCCCGGATCTACTACTTCACCAAAGCTGTTGACACACGAACACGTCACGTGTACCCGCGGCGTCGAGGGAGATGCTCCGCAACTCACTCCGCGGGAGGCTCGCCGGAAGCGCGATACGCAAGACAATCCGGCGGGCACTTTTGACACCCGACACCCCACACGCCCGGAGAGACCCTGTCTGGACGCACGGCGGTGATGGGCTGCCCTAGGCCACTTCGCGTCGACCTTGGGCTCGCAGATCGAAATCCTCCTTGACGAAGAACGTCGACGAACGAGAGCAATGACAGAGGTAGAAGATGATGAAAAAGACGATAGTAGATTGGTTTTGTGTTTGACGAGTGTGTGTTGTTCAATCAGCCGACACCCTCGTATATAAGAGCGGATGGACTTCCCGTGCAAGGAAAAGGTTTGGATTCACGTCGAAAACCCTAATTTGGGTCCAATTCGGATGGTCTGACCCGAACCTTCCAAAACTGTTCAGTCTACACCTTGCAGGTCGGTTTTGGGCCAGTAGCCGATCTCGGATCAAAATCTCGTAGAAGATAAAGTTGTTCGTCTTGAAAAAACGAAGAACTTTCATTTTATGTGTTTTTCATCCGAGTCCATCTTGACCACTCATCTGGGCTCGTAAGCAAAACTGTTCAGATTGGACCCGATTCTACCAAGTTGTGACCTTTTACATAACGCGACTAGTACTCTGTTTCGTCCTAATTTGGCCGAAATTCTGAACTTGACTAGTACATGTACAAGTTGCAGTCTGTTTCGTCATATGATTTCTTCTAAGCCAAAATTGGTCATCAACACATGCCCCCCTGTTTTTTGGCAAAGCTCGCGTGCCAAAAAATAACTTGCACCATTCTTGTTCTAAGGACGATGTCAACACTCCATCGGCCATATGATCTTAGGGCGATAATATTTTATCGAACATTTGCGTAATTAGGCTTCTTGCCACACGCTCGGGTAGAATTTCTTCAAGTAACGTCCATTAAGGGCCCGAGGCAATATCAAGCCTCCATCGGTAGACTCCACCAAATATGAGTTTCCAGGCACAACTCTCACGATCTTAAAAGGACCCTCCCAGCTCGGAGACCATTTGCCAAATTTCTTGTCCTTCGAACCGACTGGCAAGATTACCTTCCAGACGAGATCACCAACCTGAAAACTTTTCAGCTTCACCTTCTTGTTATAAGCCCTGGCTACCCGTAATTTGTCTCTCTCAATGTCCTTCAATGCTGTCAAACGTTTATCTGCAACCTCATCGATGTTGTCCATCATCAAATTGTGAAAATCAACTGCTGATAAACCATCTTGTTTGGCGATTCTCAATGCAGCCAGATTTAGCTCAACGGGCAAAACGGCTTCTTGCCCATATACCAACTCATATGGCGTTACCTTGGTTGCGCCGTGCCGTGAAATCCTGTGGGCCCACAATGCTTCGGATAGCACCTCATGCCACCTCCTCGAATATTCGTCAACCTTCTTCTTGATGAGCCGAATCAATGTCTTATTGCTAGATTCGGCCTGTCCATTGGCTTGGGCATAATAAGGAGATGAATTGAGCATCTTTATACCATATGATTCGGCGAATTCTTTTACTTCCTTCGCCATAAATGATGTACCCTGATCCGTAGTTAATGTCTGTGGTACACCGAATCTATGAATAATGTGCTCGGTTATGAATTTGATTACCTCCTTATGCGTCATATTCCGGAGAGGTACTGCTTCAGACCACTTGGTAAAATAATCGGTGGCCACCAACATGAACCGATGCCCTTTCGAGGACGCAGGATGAATCATGCCAATAAAATCCAATCCCCATCCCCTAAATGGCCACGGTTTCACAATAGGATCTAGCATAGTAGCAGGTGCTAATTGGATGTCCCCGAACTTCTGACAAGACTCACACTCCTTATAATACCTGAAGCAATCATTAATCATCGTCGGCCAATAAAATCCAGCACGCCGTAGCAACCACTTCATCTTGTGAGCCGACTGATGTGTACCGCATATACCTTCATGTACCTCTCCCATGGCAACTCTCGCTTAATCTTCATCTAGACACTTCAGGAGAATGCCATCCACTGTTCGGCGGTATAAATCATTGTCCAACAACGTATATTTGAATGCCAACCGCCGAACAACCTTGTCTGTCCTCTTGTTAGGATCCTGCAAGTATTCAATAATAGGTCTTCTCCAATCTCCTTGTGTACCTGCACTAGACCCTTCATTAGCAGCCGAATCAATGGGGGTCAATTCGGCTTCACATATTTCAGCAAAAGCAAGCATCGGCTTATAAGAACGATGAAACGTGCCACGGCTGACGTGATAGCCAGATGCTTGTTGTGCTAAATCATTTGCAACACTATTATCCTGCCTAGATACATGAGAGATAATGAAATAATCCAAATTAGAAATTATGTCTAAGCATTTATCAAGATACATATTAAGTGATCCATCGATGAACTGAAAAACTTTGTTTACTTGTTGCACTACCAACAACGAATCACCAAAAGCCTCCACATGTGTCGCGCCCACGGTGACCAACATCTCTAGCCCGAATAGTAATGCTTCATATTCGGCTTGATTATTTGTGCAGAAATATTCTAAGCAACACGAGGCCTCAAAAACAGCACCATGAGGAGAAATATAGACAATGCCGACCCCCTGGCCATCGTCACAAACTGAACCATCAAAGTATAGTCTCCATGGTACTAGCGAAACAAGGTTAACATCTATCTCATTCTCATTGTCAATCCGATGCTCAACAATAAAATTAGCAACAATTTGGCCTTTCATAGATTTTAAGGATTCATAAGCCAAATCATATTCAATTAAACCAGACGCCCACTTGCCGATTCTACCGCTCAAAATCGGCCTATGCAACATGTCTTTTATGACATCGGTTTGGCAAGCTATAGTGCACATGCTAGACAACAAATAATGTCGTACTTTGGTGCAAGCATAATATAAGCATAAGCATAATTTTTCAACGAATGTGTACCTTGTTTCAGAATCCAATAAACGCCGGCTCAAATAAGTGATAATGTGCTCCTTCCCTTCGGTTTCTTGTGCCAAGACAGCACCAATAACGTTGTCTTCTTCAGCAATGCACAACCGAGATGGCTCTCCTTGCCTGGGCGCCCTCATCACCGGATGTCGTGGGTTTGTCACGTCAGATGTCATGGATGACTTCGTAGGTGTGGGATTTGCGCGAGTCAATCGTCTCCGAGCTTGGGATCGCAGGAACAAGGATGAACACAGATTTACCCAGGTTCGGCCCCTCAATGTGAGGTAAAGACCTACTTCCTGCCTACCCTAGATTGGTATTGATATGATATATGTGGTGTTACAATGGAGGCGATCCGATCTGGGTAGTGGTCGTAAGAACTAGGGTTTTAGGGCTTGATAGCTTGACCCCGTCTAAGTCCTGCGTGCCCTCTTTATATACACAGAGGCTCGCTAGGTTACAAGAGTTCTACACGAAGCCGATCATCTTCTTGTCTTCCAAGGCAAGTTTTACCACCGACCTTCTGGAGCCTTCCTTTGTCAGGCCGCGATCCTTGATTGACCCATCTTTACATGGCCCAATAATAGTGTGATCATGAAGATGAAGTCGCCGTTTTGGCTTTGAATAAGTCGCGGGTTAATTATTCCCCCGACATTAGCCCCCAAGTGTAGCCTGAACTTCGTGGAATATCTTGATATGTTTTCTTGATCTTGAAAGGTTCCTTGGACGTTTAGGCTGCACTTTTTTCTTGTTTTGCGACTCATGATCACGTTGGATTGGCTTTTACTCTCACTTTTGGAGCGGCCTTGAAGATGTATCTGACTTCGTGAGCTTCTTACTCTGTCAAGGTTTGCCTGATAGTTTCAACACTTGATGATGACCAATCTTCAAATTTTTGATGACAATATGTTATAGCCCCCAAGGATTGAGCTGATGTGATTTGACAATCATCTCAATTCTTCTCAGAAGGTTGTGAAGATCGTCACCTGTAGCTTGATATCATAGATAAAAACAATTGTTAAGATATAAGCAATTGCAATTGGTGTTGCCGTACTATAAGCAGTACATTGACCTCTAGTTAGGCCTTTCCGAATCCATTAAGTGGGCACTCGCGCGACTCAGTATTTCCTAGGAACATGTGTGTTCAGGGTTGAGAGCGGCCATGATAGGCAATCAAGCTCGATTGACGCCACACCCCAGTACTTTGGACGCATAATGCAAGTTGTAATCAAGTTGCCATGATAGGTAAGTTTGATAGTTGCCAGTAGGTTGGCTGTTTCAGGGTACAAAGCCCCCAAGAAACAAATGATATATAGCTATAAGCAGCTTTGTTTATGATGACACATAAGGTCGCGCCTTGGTGGCGACCGAGTGTTATACATAGGGTTGGGTCGCACGTAGGCGGCGATCCCAGTTTGAGACATACGGCCGCGCCTAGGTGGCGGCCGATTTCTGATACATAAGGTACGGCCGCGCCTAGGTGGCGGCCGATTTCGGATACAGGTGTTGCAGGTCGCGCCTAGGTGGCGACCAATTTTGAAGCAGGAGCCCTTAGTGGCTAGGATGGTACTCAGCTATAGGCAGCTGGAAAAGATGAAGCTTAGCTCTGGTTAGCTTTTTTATGTGTAGTAAGGTCGCAGTTGCGCGACGTTCCAAGGGCGAGGCGCTTCTAGACGATCCTCGAAATCATGGCGATCACTGCTTTCTTCCCTCACATCCAACAGATAGTACGATCCATTGTTTAGTTTTTTGCTGATGATGTAGGGTCCTTCCCATGGAGAGGATAGCTTGTGCATTCCCTTGTGGTCTTGCTTGAGTCGCAGCACTAGGTCTCCTTCTTGAAAGGTGCGGTTTCTGATGCGTCTGGCATGATATCGTCGCAAGTCTTGCTGATACACCGCTGACCTTGATGCTGCCAAATCTCTGACCTCTTCTAATGTGTCCACAGAATCCTGCCGAGCTGCTTCATTATCTGCTTCGACATAGGCCGCAACTCTTGGTGAATCATGTATGATATCGCTGGGCATAACCGCTTCTGCTCCATAGACCATAAAATATGGTGTAAATCCTGTGGATCTGTTAGGGGTTGTTCTTAAGCTCCATAGCACGGCTGGCAGTTCCTCCACCCAACATCCTGGAGATTCTTCTTCCTGGTTAGCTTGCTCAGCTTGTCCGTTGCTCTGTGGATGTGATACTGACGTGAGGTCCAGCCTTATCACATTGTTTGCACAAAATATTTGTTTAGCTCCTTCAGAGGTGTTGCTCCCGTTGTCTGTAATAATACTATGGGGATATCTAAAGCGGAATATGACCTTCTTCAAGAACTTGACTGCTGTTTCAGCTTCACAATCTCCCACGGGTTCTGCTTCTATCCACTTTGTGAATTTGTCCACCACGACCAGGAGGAGAGTTTTTCCCGTTGGGGACCGTCTGAAGGGCCCTACCATGTCAAAACCCCATACGGCAAAAGGCCATGTGATGGGTATTGTACGAAGTGCTTGAGCTGGCATATGATCTTGCCTGGCGTATCTTTGGCATCCATCGCACACTCTGGCAATCTGCTCAGCGTCTGCTAGCGCCGTTAACCAGAACAAACCATGTCTGAACGCATTTGCCACCAAAGATCTTGACGAAGCATGATGGCCACAATCGCCTGCGTGAATTTCGTGCAAGATTTTTCGTCCTTCTTCTGGTGATACGCATCTTTGGAATGTCCCCGCAACGCTGCACTTGTATAGCTCATTGTTTATTATTGTGTAGGCCTTGGATCGCCGTGTTATTTTGCACGCCTCTACCTCATCCTCTGGTAGCACTCCGCGACTTAAATATGCCATGTATGGCTCTGTCCATGCTGGTTGTTCATGCAGGGCTGCAACTAAAGTTGAATCATCATCTGGCTCTGCGATGTCAA
This sequence comes from Poa pratensis, assembly GCA_947311845.1. NCBI lineage: Eukaryota > Viridiplantae > Streptophyta > Magnoliopsida > Poales > Poaceae > Poa > Poa pratensis. The sequence goes on from CAMZMU010000041.1 coordinate 102,525,100, forward strand.
TCTCTGTTGGAGGCTTAACTGATGGGTTATGCAACTCATCCAAGAAAACATTGGGCGGGACTGATTGTCTATTGGATCCAAGCCGAGACAAGGCATCTGCTGCTTCATTTTATCGTCGATCAATATGTTCAACTTTGAAGCCAGTGAAGTGTCCAGCAATTCTGTCCACCTCTCTTCTGTATGCATCCATGTTTGCATCCTTACTCTCCCATGTTTCAGAAACTTGTTGAGCTACCAAATCTGAGTCTCTAAAGCAACGTATGCGACTGACATTCATCTCCTTTGCTATACGGAGTCCGTGAAGCAATGCCTCATATTCTGCCACATTGTTTGTGCAATTGAAGTGTATTTGGAGCACGTATCTTAGCTTGTCTCCCTTGGGGGAAGTTAGTACAACTAAAGCCCCCAAGCCTTGTAGCTGTCTCGACCCATCGAAGTGCATGGTCCAGTATTTTGTTTCTGCCATGCTGGGAGCGACTTGAATTTCTGTCCAATCATTGATGAAATCTGCGAGAGCTTGCAACTTAATTGATGTGCGCGGCTCGTAACTTATATGGTGTGGACCCAACTCGATCGCCCACTTGGCTACTCTTCCTGTTGCTTCTCGATTGCGGATGATGTCTGCCAGCGGTGCCGAGCTGACCACAGTTATTGGGTGTTCCTGGAAGTAGTGCTTCAGCTTGCGACTCGCCATGAACACTCCAAACACTAGCTTCTGCCACTGAGGGTAATGCTGCTTTGAAGCTGTGAGCACTTCACTTACGTAGTATACTGACCTTTGGACTGGGGACTCCTTTCCTGGCTCTTGTCTCTCTACAACCATCACGGCGCTTACAGCACGAGAGTTTGCAGCTATGTATAACAGCATGGGCTCTTTATCCTTTGGAGCTGCCAGAACTGGAGCATTTGTCAACTGACTCTTCAGGGCTGTTAAAGCTTCGTCGGCTTCTGAGTCCCAAACAAAGGTATCTGACTTTTTCTCCCAGTCTTGATATAAAGCGACTTAACGCCGCGACGCAACCGGTGAGTCGCTGTACATCCTTGATCTTTTCTGGTTTTTGGAGGTCCATTACAGCCTTTATCTTGTCAGGGTTGGCTTCAATGCCTCTTTCTGACACTATGAACCCCAATAGCTTCCCCGCTGGTACTCCAAAGACGCACTTCGTCAGGTTGAGCTTCATGTTGTATCTTCTGAGATTTGTGAAAGTCTCTTCCAAGTCACTGATGAGATCCTGGCTTACTTGCGATTTAATGACAATGTCGTCCACATAGGCGTGAACGTTTTGACCTATCTGCTCATGCAAGCAACTTTGAATGCACCTCTGGTAAGTCGCACCTGCGTTCTTCAATCCAAAGGGCATGCTTATGTAGCAAAAGGCCCCAAAGGGTGTGATGAAGGATGTCTTTTCCTGGTCCTCCTTCTTCATCTTGATTTGATGGTAGCCTGAATAGGTGTCTAGAAAGCATAACAACTTGCATCCGGCCGTTGAATCAATCACTTGGTCAATCCTTGGCAAGGCAAATGGGTCCTTCGGACAGGCTTTGTTGAGACTGGTGTAGTCAATGCACATTCGCCATGTGCCGTTCTTTTTCATAACTAGGACTGGGTTTGCCACCCACTCCGGGTGATATACTTCTGTGATGAATCCAGCGGCCAATAGGCGAGCTATTTCTTCCCCTATCGCTTTTCTCCTGTCGTCGTGGAAACGCCGCAGTGGTTGCTTTACTGGCTTGGCCAAGGGGTTCACGTTAAGGCAGTGTTCTGCCAATTCCCTCGGTACCCCTGGCATATCTGATGGTTTCCATGCGAAGATGTCCTTGTTTTCCTGAAGGAAAGCGATGAGGGCCCGCTCCTATTATTTTTCCATGTGCGCTCCGATACTTGCCTGTTTAGACGAGTCGCCAGGAACAAGGTCTATCTGCTTGGTGTCCTGGGCCGCTTTGAACTTCATTGGTGGTTCGGCGGATGGCGTGGTGACTACGCTCATATCGTTGGGATCCACCTGCGACTTATAGCTCTTTAGTTCTTCGGCAGCACAGGCTGATTCTGCGAAGGCCGCATCTCCTTCCTCGCACTCTATTGCTTTTCCTCTATCGCCGTGCACCGTGATGATCCCTTTTGGTCCTGGTATCTTCAACTGTAGGTAAACGTAGCAGGGCCTAGCCATAAACTTAGCAAAAGCTGCTCGTCCGAACAGGGCGTGATACGGGCTCTGGAATTTTACCACTTCGAAGCATATGAACTCGCTTCTGAAGTTTTCTTCCGTCCCAAAGGTTACTCACAGGGTTATCTTTCCCACTGGCTGTGCTGACTTTCCGGGGACGATGCCGTGAAATACGGTCATCGTATGTTGCAGGCTGGAGTCCATGAGCCCCAAGCGCTTGAACATGTCGTAGTACATGATATTTATGCTGCTTCCTCCGTCCATAAGCACTTTGGTTAGCTTGTATCCTGCTACGTAGGGTGCCACAACTAGCACCAGCATCCCTGGTTCTCGTACTTGCGGCGGGTGATCGTCGCGACTCCAAGTTACTACATGTTCTGACCACTTTAGCCAATTGGGGTTGCTGGTATCACAGCGTTTACTTGCTGGCTTTTGCGGCCTAATTTCTCCTCCCTCTTGGAGGTGTTGATAACTATTGTATGGTACTGCCCCACCTGCCTGGGATTACTCGCATTGTGCTGCCCGGCGCCTGAACCGTGAGTCGCACCAGGGTTTCCTACATGGTGGTTTCCCCTGTCGTGTTGGCTTTCTTCTTTCCACTTCTTGTAATAATTGCATTGCGCCTTGGTATGGTCTGCTGGCCGCCCGTCACCTCCTGTGTGAAGATCGCACGGCCGATTGAAAACTTCTTGCATGTTAATTGGACGAGAGCCGCTTCCTCGGCCTCTTCCTCATTGGCCCCTGAAACCTCCACGTGTGTTGGCGACAAGCCCAGAGTTCCCTTCTTCACTCTTGCGCTTGTTTTGATTCGCGTTGTTGTGGCTAGTTTGTTATTGTTGAGGCTTGCTGATATTTTTCTTCCCTTCAACAGCGACCTTCTCCTCTTCTCCATCTGACGCATCTCTGGTCTTGTCCGAGCCAGCGTATTTGTTAGCCGCAGCCATTACCTCGCTGAGACTCTTGACCTTATCGTTCATGCGACCTAGCTTATGGATCAGCGGCTCGAACTTACAATTTTTCTCCATGACCAGGACGGCTGAACTTGGTGGTATATTATCTGAAGAGTGTATTATTTCTGCCACCCTTCTCATCCAGTGGCGGCTTGATTCGCCTTCCTTCTGAATGCAACGCTCTAGATCTTCTATATTGCAGAGTCGCTTGCAGGTTCCTTGGAAGTTTTTGACGAAAGCATCTTTCAGTTCTTCCCAGGTATTTATCGAGTTGGGGGGTAGATTTTGTAGCCATATGTGAGCCGCGCCCTCCAACATCATGTTGAGGTACCTTGCGCATATCTCTTCTGAATCATTTAAAATACTCATCCCCATCTCGTAGTTGTTTAGCCAGGTGGTAGGATCCATGCTGGCGTTATAGTTTGCCACCTTGCGTGGTCCTTTGAAATCTTCAAGGAAAGGTTCCGATCTGATCTTCTCAGTGAAACATGCCGGACCCTTGAGTCGCGAGGACAAAGCTGTGGATGTGCCCGTGGGGTTGTTAACTTCCACGAGCCGCGTCTGCATCGTTGGCATGATAGCCTGTGCTTCTGCGGCTTGTTCCCGCTGCCTCTGCACGACCCTTGATATATCCTCTGGTGTCCTGCTTTGGACGCTTCTTTCTGCTGCAATCCCGCGGTTGGCCGGTACGGTGGGCTGCTGTCCCTCGGCTTCTGTCCTGTTGGCCTGTTGTAGGACAACAGTGCCCAACATCTGTATCGCACGCCGTGCATCAGTGTTGATTGGTGTCGGGGGAATACTTTCTGGATTAACCCGCGGCCCAGTGCGACTTAACTTACTCGCACGGACAAAGGCCCACTTGGGAGCAAGCCCAATATTGAACCGCCATAAGGGGAAAGATCTAGAAGACATATCCCGGAGGACGTGAAGACCAAGTAGTCTCCGAGTAGGCCTCTGTGGACGTGTTCCTTATGGGGGAAGTTTCCTTTGTAACCTAGCGAGCCTCTGTGTATATAAAGAGGACTCGCAGGACTTAGAGCGGGTCAAGCTATCAAGCCCTAAACCCTAGCTCATACGGCGAGTACCAGATCGGATCGCCTCCATTGTAACACCTCGATTATCATATCAATACCAATCTAGGGTAGGCAGGAAGTAGGTCTTTTACCTCACATTGAGGGGGCCGAACCTGGGTAAATCTGTGTTGATCTTTGTTCCTGCGATCCCAAGCTCGGAGATGCTTGACTCGCGTAATCCCACACCTACGAAGTCATCTATGACACCTGACGTGACAAACCCACGACAGTTGGCGCCCACCGTGGGGCCTGCGGTCAAAAGCGTCACGTTCCGCGCAGGATCGAAATCAGGCTTCAAGGACATCGCCATCGGCCAAGTTGAAGACATCAATGGGGTCCCCTTCATCGACGACTCAGAGTGGGGACCCGAGGCAGATCGCATCGAGTTTGGATACATTGTTCCCATCGGATCAGTAAAAGTTTTCGTCGGATCCGTCAGTCGCAGATCTATAGATGCGACTCAAGGAAGCGAATCGGTGAAGGAACTGCGGCCGGTCAGGGTCCGCGTGTTGGAGGAGCTACAACAAGCTACGGCAAGACTGCCCATCCCCGTCCCGTCAAGACCTGTTTGGGGATCTCTACCAAATCAGGAAGGAGACCTCAAGATTGAAGAGATTGAAGCTATCAGGACGGAACTCTGTGAAGAGGCACAAAGACTCGCGGCTGAGCGCGAAAAACTCCAAGAAGAAGGTCGACGACTCCGTCGCTGCCAGCCGAAGCACCAGGCGGTCCGAACCAAGACGACATCTGAGCGCAAGAAACTCCAAGAAGAAGAGTGGCGACTCCGTCGTTGGCAGCAAAAACATCAGATCAAGATGGACAGAGGAGAGATGAAATCACAGTTCCACGGCGACCCAGAGAGCAACGTGCACGCCGCGATAGGGATATTGTCAAAGATAGCACCGGTTGGAGACACACGAGCTGATAAGGAAGCTCGCTATGCGATCGACCTACTGCAAACCGCTGCTTTACAACAAGCAAATATGTATGGAGTCACGCCCAATGAGCCGCAAAACGAGGTATCATGGGGAGGAGAAAGGTGCAGCGTCGAAGAAGTGGTCAACCAGCTAGCAGGTTTGCAGGTATCATTGGAAAAAGAAAAGAAGATAGAAGGCGAGTCACGACGTCCGGAGCGACTCAGCCATCCCAGATTGAAACTGATTCAGATGAAGATTCAGCGCCAGTAAACTCCTATTCATTATTGAAAGGACCAGCATGTTTTGGAGAGGAAATACGGCTCACTCGTTTCCCCCCGAACTTCGACGAGTCGCAGCGAGTCACCACCTATCGCAGTGACCAAGACCCTGCCTTATGGATAGAAGATTACGAGGCAAGCATGACAGGGGCTGATGTGACTCAAGAATACGTGCGAAATACTTCCACTTGGCAATACAGGGAGAAGCTAGGGATTGGCTGTTAAGGCTGCCATCAAAATCAATAAGCACATGGGAAGACTTGAAGGACAAGTTCATCGCAGATTCCAAACAGAAGACATGAAAAACCTTAGACAATGCATTCAAAAAGAGGACGAATCAAGCGGCGACTGGATCAAGAGAATCGCGGAGATCCTTGGCTCCGCCAAAAACTTAACAGTACAAGCTGCAATACAAGCTATGAGAAAGAACTGTAGATTTGAGCCGTTGGTGCACAAATTAAGTCGCGCTGAGCACAAGATTGATAGTTTCGACCAGCTTTTGGCAACAGCTGACAAGTACGCAAAGACAGATAAAGGGACAGGCGGCTTATCACAGAACCCAACAGGGAAATTGCAAGTCGCGAAATGAACATCGCGCACACCAGATGCAGGAGCAAGGGAGTGATAAGGCCTTACTCCCTAATAACTGCAAGGGGATCTTCGACGTGCCTTGCGACTTACATCGCAGGAGAGATGGCAGGCCAGCGGGTCACACAAAGGCGCAATGTCATTATTACCGGAGGTGGAAAGAAGGCGACACGCCAGATACGGCTCGCAGCAGATCGATGCAGCACAAGAATAAATCTAGCTCTCGTCAAGGGCCTGACGTTTTACCTAGAAGAAACATAGGACAGTTTCATACAGTGGAAGTACAAACAACGGATGGAAGCCGGAAGAGCGGTCAGATTTCAACGCCAGAAAGGTATCGTCGCTGGACAGAGCAATCGGTTATTTGGAGTCGCGGCGATCACCCCCAGAAGTAAGAGATCCAGGACAGCCAGCTCTGTGGTCACGCCTGAAGTCGCGGGATACAAGTTAAGTAAGGTCCTAATGGACGGAGGAGGAAGAGTAAACATCCTATATCAAGACACGCTCCGAAGAATGAATATACCCGAGACGAGGCTGCGACCATCCAGGAAAGAAATTCAAGGCATAATCCCAGGAGCTGTTACGCGACCAATCGGAAAGATAACACTTGAAGTTAGCTTTGGAACAGAGCGGAACTTCCGCACAGAGCTCCTAGACTTTGAGGTTGTAGCAGTCAAAAGCTCATATCATGCGATCTTTGGAAGAGAAGCCTATGTCAAATTTACCGCTCGCCCTGCTACGTCTACCTACAGTTAAAGATACCAGGACCAAACGGTGTTATTACAATATATGGAGACAGGCAGAGAGCGTTAGAATGCGAGAACGCAGGCTCAGTACTCGCAGAAGAAGCTTGCATCGCCAACTCCTCACATGGATATCAGTCGCAGATCGGTAATCGCAGCTCAAAACGAGTCGCGTTGGAGGTACCGCGGAAGCGGCCAACAGGATGCAGCCACCGGATGGTAAATACCCACCGAGAAGTCGCGCATCAGCAAGATAATGCCCCAGAGGTCGCTTGATACAAAAAGAAGACAAGATGGCGCATGTGCATAGACCCAGCCTCGATCAACAACCCCAGCCAAAGGGGCTCAGTTATCGTGAGTCCTTACAAAGCAAACTCAACTCAACATAAGTCGCAGCTCAGTGCGGCTAATCGCCTAACAAATTGCTCTCTGCTTCAACATGAGACATACATCGGAGCTATCATGCTCGACCCGAGTCGCTTTTAGCGACTCAAAATTGAACCAATCAGGTGTTCAACCCACTCCGTTAGGAGTATTAATTCGCAACTAAGTGCGATGAGTATCAAGTATGCATGGCCTGCGGGGAATAGAAAACCCGCATTAAAGGGCCTGCATCATCCTGTAACACCCTGTAAAACATCGAGTGATTATGAAATAAAGCCGGCACCCTTGACATTCAAGGGTTTGTCGTTTCGCCTCAACTATCATTGAGTCGCTGAGTCTTTTGAATTTCATATATCACTGACCCTTGAGGGCTCCTTACGAGCATCGCGAGTACCAATCGCACCTCAAATTTTGCCAAACTAGTGGCAATCCTTAAGCTAGAAGCGTCTTGCATTATGCGGCCAAAGTACTGGGGTGTGGCGTCAATCGAGCTTGATTGCCTATCATGGCCGCTCTCGACCCTGAACACACATGTTCCTAGGAAATACTGAGCCGCGCGAGCGTCTACTTAATGGAATTATCAAAAAAAACCTGCTTATAGGTCACCAAAATACTGTTTATAATACATGAATGTCTTACAGACTAACGGGCATGTCCCACATTATTTATTTTTCCTCTTCCGAGCTACAGGAGTGGGAATTGGCGCGGCTTGTCTCGCAGTTGCAGTCGCAGGTGTCCTAATAATCAGGGCGCCGCCAGACGAGGCAGAAGGGCCACCAGATACTGTTGCTGGAGTGGCAGCCCGAGATGACTCAGCTCCTGAGGACTTTTCCTTTGACACCTTGCTCCCATCAAGATTGAATTTATCGAGATAAGTGCCCAAGTCTAAGTTATCAACAAATTTTGTGGCATATCCGCGCATCCCTTTCCAGATATCGAAGTACTCGCTTATTGGCAGTTCAGTATCATCCGCGCTCATCGCCAGGCCGTGGCGAGCAACCTTGCCAACATCTATCTCTGGATAATATGCTCGAGCAATGTCAAGACATGCGCGGCTCCGGCGCGAGCAGAGGATCGTTTCCAATCAGAGACATAATGCGGAGCCTTGAGCAGTTTATTTATCCAATACTCGCAAGATGTTGGGCCATCAGTCGCAGGAGAGATTACCGTCATAACTCCTTGGTAACCTTTAAGAAGCGCTGGCTGAAGTCAGACAGATATACCAGTTGATCCTTCAAGTTGGAGCGGGACACTGGGGCCTCAGGTCCTATGTCAAGAAAGAAAAGGCAAGAAACAAGTCAGAGACTAACGTTGGTTACCCAAAATATGTATGATTAAAGGAATAAAAGACGAACCAGCAAGCTGCAGGACGGCTGATTTGACCATGGAGCCAAAACCCTCAAAGGCTTTGAACAGCGAGTTATATTTTTCATCTCGCGCGGCGAGTTCCTTTGCGTGGTCTCCCTTCAGGCGATCAATCAATTCAGATTTAAGAGTCAGCCCTTCTCGCAAAGATCTAATGACTCGTCTTTCTCCATGAGTCGCTGCTGCATATCGGCTTCAAGTTCTTTAAATTGCTCTTCGCAGGAGTCGAGTTGACCTTTGAGAGATTTTATTTCCTGATCTTGGTCCCTAATGACCTCATTATGCTGCTCCAGGGAGACTGCATCATTTCAGGATGATCTATGGAAATGCCTTTACCCTTTATTGAGCCAGAAGCATCAAGCAAGGACAGTTCACGCTGAAAATAAACAGAGCAAAACGCATGGGTAAACTATCCAGGAATTTGGGGGCTCGAGATTTGAAGCCAGGAAAAGAATCAACACCCCGTGCGATGACACAAGGTTTTGATCCTTGGGGGCTACGGTGTATGTACCTGGCGACTTGAAGAAAATTGCTCAACTAAGCCGCGCAGCAGAGCAACATGCTTGTCTCCAGCAGCAATTATGGCGTCTACAATTGACTTGGAACTATTTCCTGGAGCTGGAATTCTATTTTCAGTAGATACCCTACCAGCAGCAGGAGTTGTGGATGGAGCTGCGACTGGAGTCGCGGCAGGAGCCGCATCTGCAATACTTTCCTCCAGGGAGGGCCTTGGATGAGTCGCACCATTACTGTTTCCCACGTTTTCATCAGCAGCATCATCCTCACTCATAGCTATACGAAAAGAAGTGGTGATCAGCAATTCTTTGTCAAAAATACGCAAGCACAAAAGGAAAAGGAGAGAGTCGCAAACAATTACCCGAGCTTGTTGAGAAGCAGTCCTTTGCAACAGCCTCGGAAGAGAAAGTAGCCTTGTTGGGATCAGCAAGTTCTAAAGATTTGGCAGTTCTTGTTTCTACCAGTAGCGCCAAGGCTTTGCGGCGTTTCTCAGGCTGCGCGGGGTCTTCTGAGCTCTTGCATAAAATACGCTTCGAGGACCTACGAGGCACCTCAGGAAGCTCCAAGAAAGGTGTATTTGGAGTCGAGGACAGAAGAGCGTCGGCCATTTGTTGCTCCTCTTCAGAAGCACTGCCCTCGGGCTCGGAGACGATATCATGCATAGCTGTATCTTCGCCAAAGGCTGCGGCTTGCTTTGACGACTCCGCTATGGGTTCTTGGTTCAGGTCGGCGTCCTCTGAGGGAAGAACCCAGAAATAAGGATCGATCTGAAAAGGAGCTCAGGTCAGAAATAATTAATTTGGGAGAAGGAATTTTTGAGGAAACAGGTGACAAGTAAACATTACCACAAAAGGCTTGTGCTCAGCCCAGAAGGGAGCAAGCCCGACGTTATCATACGAGTCGATATCCTCGTCCGTCACTCGGCGAATGAAATTTATCCATTCCCCTCTGTCCCAATCTTCAGGGCAAGTACGATCGACATCGTTTGGATGACAAGTGAAATCCACCATAAGCCGCGAGCGGCGACTCACAGGCTGAACTCGCCACTTAGTCCAGCAAGATATGAGATCTAATCCAGTGAGACCATGGAGTGTCAGCGCTCTCACCTTGTCTAGAAGGGATTCGATAAAGGGCAACGAAGAAGGATCAGACTTAGAAGACAAAGCATCGGTAGCCTCGAAGGGAAGAGGAGACCAAAGAGGAAGAGGAATTTCACCCTCAGGAGAAGTGTTTTTACAATAGAAGAATGTCCTTTGCCAATCCTTGATTTTCTTGGCAAGGGTTAGTTTTGGGAAGATACTACCCCTACGGCGTTGGAAGGAAATGGCGCCGCATTGGAGAAAAGGACCATCTGTGGTTTCCCTTTGACTATTGCAATTGAAAAGAGCAAGCCAGAAATCTATTGAAGGCGGGATACCCAGATAATCTTCGCAGAGGACGTGGAAGTTGCTCACTTGCAACATCGAATTAGGACCAATATCATGGAATCGGAGACCCAACCGCTGCATCAAGGAGCGAAAGAAAAGAGAGCCCGGGTGTCGTGGGATTGTCACGTCAGATGTCATGGATGACTTCGTAGGTGTGGGATTACGCGAGTCGAACGTCTCCGAGCTAAAGATCGCAGGGCACGAAGAAGACAATGTTTTTTACCCAGGTTCGGCCCCTCAATGTGAGGTAAAGACCTACGTCCTGCCTATCCTAGATTGGTATAGATATGAATATGGTGTTACAAGGGGTTGGCGATCGATGTGTCGAGTCGCCTATCTCTGGATGTACGAGAGCTTCTTTTTGCTTGGGGTTCTAGGTCCTTGGAGTCCACCTTATAAAGACGATGGCTCGCAAGGTTACAAGGAAACTTCTCTCCCAAGGAAAGTATGAGCCGGAGTCCTACTTGGAGACTAAGTAATGTAATTTCGTGTCTTCCAAGTTATGTCTTCTCCTGCCAGATAAGCCTGCGCCAGTTAAGTCTGCGCCTGTTAAGCCGCGCCAGTTAAGCCGCGCCTGTTAAGCCACGCCTGTTAAGCCTGCGCCAGTTAAGTCTCCACCAGCTTACGTCTTGATAAGTTCGTACGTCGGCTCATACTCAATTAGGTATTCCCCCGACATTAGCCCCCAAGCTTCCGGGTGATTCGTAGAGTCAGGCGGAAGATCTTGACTTGATGTTGATGATTTTGCCGACTTGATTATGTAGAGCTTGGTGACTTACTGATGATGAGGCGCGAGCGTAGCGGCTTATTGAGCTGCTGATGTAGAAGCGCTGACTCGCATATGTTTGTTGATGTACTATCACAGGCATTCGAGGCCATGCACAAGTCTTCCTCACTTGCTATTTGAACACTTCTGTTTAGTCGCATTGAAGCTGCAGAATCGCGATAAGTTCTCCACGAAAATTATATAAGGTGTCGGCGAAGCCTTTGGTGAAAACCACTTTTTCCTGTTGGATGTAAGACTGAGCTGAAATCATAAGAATAATAACTTATGAGCATCAAGATATATTAGCCAAATATGTATATGGTGCTAAGTCATAGACATCGAAGTAAAAAAGACCATAGGCATAAATAAGCTGGGCAATCATTAGAATAATAATATGTCATGTTATCATGACGAGCTATTTGAGCACATGTTGAATCATGGCGGCTCAAGGGTATATAGCCATAGCCTGTATTAAAATATTTCCGAGTCACTAGTTTGACTCGCAAATGGATATGTATATTCTCATGTGCTGCAAAAAATTAAATCTACATATAATCATGGTATATGAGTATAATAAAGACCGCCAGATATGCATGGTGGATGTGTAGCCCCCGAGAGCCGGGTTGCATGCTTGATCATGCTGCTCGGGACTCAAAAATATTTCAATTTAGACAAAACTTAATTGTCCTAGCCCCCGGGCATTAAGCAGGCATGATTTTATTATCCTGCTTGATGGCATATCATTGCAATTTGATCCTGCAATAGATTGGCAAATATTGTTGCCGCAAGATAATAATGATATAAATTCCACTTTGATGCGGCTGAAAATAAATAAATAATGGTGGCTTCATCAGCCGATATCAGGAGATAATTATCTCAATCATAAAAAATCTGGCCATGCCAATTCAAACTCGTATGGCCGAGTTATAGCTTCCTGTTAAATCAAAAGGCAAAGCCCCCAAGGAAGCAATGATGATAATTTGATGATAATATGTTAGCCTCGACGGCTGGTAATAATTATGATGAAAAGTTAGTACTCTGCATAATAGCATATGGTACCCTGCATGATAGCATATTATAATCTGCATGATAGCAAATAATATTTTGCATGATAGCAACTAGTTGCATGATAGCAACTGGTAAGATGCATGATAGCATATTGTACGATGCATGATAGCATATGGTACTTGACTCAGTATTTCCCAGATCTAATGTGTGTTCAGGGTCGAGAACGGCCATGATAGGCATTCAGACTCGATTGACGCCACACGCGGGTACTTTAGCCCTTCTGAATTATCTCTATTACCGTTAAGTAGGTCTTCGCGCGGCTCAGTATTTCCCAGATAAAAACGCGTGTTCAGGGTCGTTGAGAACGGTCATGATAGGCAGCCATGATAGGCATCCGTCTCATGATTGATGCCGCGCCCTAATACTTTGGCTGCATAGTGCAAAGATACTTCTGACTTAAGGCGAGAATAACCAGGATTATTGCTTTTAGCGGCTGCAATAGCCGTGACGAGCTCTAATTAGCTTTGATGATAACCAGCTCTGATTAGCTATAGATGTGGTACTGCGAGTCACCTATTTTAACTCAAATATTTTATAAGATAATGATTTATTAATGACTCACAAACTGATGTAATGATGAGCTGTTTGCGACTCATAAAATGATATGGGGTAAATCGCTATGCGACTCATAAATTGATATGACAATAAGTCGATGATGATTAATAAAATGATATGATGATAAATCATGAAATTATATAACGATCAATCATAAATTGATATAATGATAAGTCATAGAATGACAAATGAATCGCCAAATATCAATGCTTGAACATGTAGTGGTGGTCTTGATATTCAATGCAAGCTCTAAATAGCTAGACTTTGCAATGCGAGTTATAAAGAACTCTAATTTGACGAATGTATTGAGAAGTAGATGTAATTAAATCTACAAAAGCTGATATGAATTTAAAGTCTACGACATGATATAATATGAGTCGCAAAGACATTTAATAAAATGCATAATAACCTAGAAATGCAGCCCCCGAGATAAACTCGAAGATGAAATTTAATCTTATTGATAAAAGTAAAAGGCTGCGAAAGTTTGAGCATGATAGCAACTTATCTTGTTTTTGTTCTCCTGACGTTGATGACGCTGCATGAACCCGCGATGGGATTGAAGCCAACAATGTCATGGGAGTCGAAGTCGGTGTCCGTAGCGAAGCCGAAGCCGGTCGCAAAGAAAGTGCAGATGCCCGCGGCGAAGTCGCAGTTGGGCACAATAAAATAGAGCTGTATGCTCAATTCCGCTCATGTTGCATGGGTAGACTAATTTGGTGCTATTGGGCGGCAGGTCCTCCGACTGACCAGGCGCCATGCTTTTTCAAGATGTCGAACACGTGCGACTCAATTTTTGACCAGTTCCCTCGCATGGCCATTAATGCAGTTAGAGTAGTTGGATGGTCTTCACGTGATGGAGAAGCAGATCAGCGATCCATCAAGCTTTTATAGTATCTTATTCGTGTATGACACGAAATCCTGGTCCTTCCATAATTGACCACACAATGATGCTTTGCCAGGAGGGTCTGTCCGAGTCGGTGAGTCGCGCGAGGCTTCCCGAGCTCGCGGGTGTGATCATATGGATTTGTTCTGTTTTATGCTGGTTCCGATCTTAGTAGGTGCACATGATCGTGCAAGTAGAGCGTAGCATCAGAACTTTACCCGTCAGCAGCGGTTCATGAATTTGTCCTCCTTAAGCCGCTCGTGAGAGTAGCAATGAGTCACCGTGCCATGTTGCAAAGTCGAAAACAGAGATAATCCTTGGGATTCGCGATGATCACGGTTGGTGTTGCCCGCTGATGTCTAGACTGGCATGTTTCCTTCGTTTTCTCCTTTTCTTACGTGAGCACTCTTCATAACCTACTAGCAGCTAGTAGCAGCTTCAGATCATTCTTTCCTTCCTGATTAATTTTTCCTTGATCCGCGCGCGAGTTAAATATTCCATGGTCTTGACAAACGATTTGCTCTTGTCCATTGTGTGCGACTCAAAAGAAAAGAGTACTAGTAGCTGCTATGCAATCCGATAAGCCGCACTCCCCTATTGAGTCGTGTGTTATGTTGCACAGGCCAGCAAAAATAATCGTTGGAGTCGCACTGGTTGTTGGAGTCGCCTGCTGTTGCCTCGAGCTGACCATGCACTCCATGCCCTTTTTTCCTTTTCCGTTCTCTACTCACTTTTTCCTCCGTTTGGACCAGCTTGCACTTGATTTCTTGGAGGAATCCATCACGGTACTGACAGGAGAACACGCGGGAATTGATTTTGGCAGGATTTGGCAGGATTGATTTTACATGGTCATTATGTCAATAACCAATCGATCTGAGTTGGCCTGCCGCGAATTTCAACTGGGGTTAGATCTCACCAAAAATAAACTATTTCCTCTTTTGCTCCATCGGTCCTGAGCTGTGTCTTGACGAGAACTGTGTCATCCCAATCTGATGCTTTCCTGTTTAATTTCGCGAACTCGCGTAGACAGAAAACCTGTTGTGGTGATTGGGTCGCCGACGGAGATCTAACCGGTTGAATTGCCTCATATTTCTTGGAGGGCTTCGCGATTGTATTCCGCAGGATTCCACCGGAGGGATCTTCGAATTGATGTCCGACTCGACCTCGATAATTATTTTCCCAAAGACTCGCGGAGTTCCGTCAGTTTTTGACAGGGATTCAGTGTTTGAGTCGCCCACGGAGATCCAGCCGTTGGAATCCGATGCGCTTTTAACAGATGCTGGGAAACTCGATTGCGCATCTTTTCACCGAAGGATCGTCGAGATGAGTTCTGAGCCGCCGTCGGTGATGTCCGCAACACGGACATTGCTGCTGTACTGCAACCCGCGCGTGAGGGGCGTTGTCGAAGTTGAGCCCCGAATCTTGCGGTCGAATTTTTCCATGCTTTCTCCTCGAGCTTTGAGCTAGATCTTGATGTAGATGTTCGACGATGGGATCCTCCGTCCCTGGCACAGATCCAGCGCAGAACGTGACGCTCTTGACCGCAGGCCCCACGGTGGGCGCCAACTGTCGTGGGATTGTCAAGTCAGATGTCATGGATGACTTCGTAGGTGTGGAATTACGCGAGTCGAACGGCTCCGAGCTAAAGATCGCAGGGCACGAAGAAGACAATGTTTTTTACCCAGGTTCGGCCCCTCAATGTGAGGTAAAGACCTACGTCCTGCCTATCCTAGATTGGTATTGATATGAATATGGTGTTACAAGGGTTGGCGATCGATGTGTCGAGTCGCCTATCTCTGGATGTATGAGAGCTTCTTTTTGCTTGGGGTTCTAGGTCCTTGGAGTCCACCTTATAAACACGATGGCTCGCAAGGTTACAAGGAAACTTCTCTCCCAAGGAAAGTATGAGCCGGAGTCCTACTTGAAGACTAAGTAATGTAATTTCGTGTCTTCCAACCTATGTCTTCTCCTGCCAGATAAGCCTGCGCCAGTTAAGTCTGCGCCAGTTAAGTCTGCGCCTGTTAAGCCGCGCCTGTTAAGCCTGCGCCAGTTAAGTCTCCACCAGCTTACGTCTTGATAAGTTCGTACGTCGGCTCATACTCAATTAGGTATTCCCCCGACACCGGGGCTTGAACCCGCGCTCAACATGCTCCGCGAATATCACTACTTCCCCTGGTTGAGGGTTGGGAATTACCTCCTCACCAGCCGCCCGCCATTCGCATTGATCTTTTGGCGGAAGAAGGCCCCGTGCGGATAGGGATTCCAGGAAATCTTCGTCGACCCACGAGCCTTCCCAGTTGCACTTGCGGCGAGACATTTTCTCAGATTGATGGAGATCTCCACCGAAGGATTGTGAGTACGAGAAGCGAGATTGGAGGCGGCGGAAAGAAGCAGCGGATGCGTGATGCAGAACGCTGGGAAAAACGACGAGCCAAGACAAATAACCCAGACGCGGAAGATGTTTAGATCTGAAAATCAACCGTCAAGGCAGGTCAAGTCGCGTTCTTGAGCCGCCAAGAAGAGTTATAAGCCGCAGATTGGAAACATGAAAATTGGAGTTCAGCTGGGATAATTCATGTGTGCGGCTCAGGGGTTTGTTAAGACGGAGAAGCCTTCACTCGAAATCCAAGCTAAACTTGGGGGCTAATGTCGGGGGAATACTTTCTGGATTAACCCGCGGACCAGTGCGACTTAACTTACTCGCACGGACAAAGGCCCACTTGGGAGCAAGCCCAATATTGAACCGCCATAAGGGGAAAGATCTAGAAGACATATCCCGGAGGACGTAAAGACCAAGTAGTCTCCGAGTAGGCCTCTGTGGACGTGTTCCTTATGGGGGAAGTTTCCTTTGTAACCTAGCGAGCCTCTGTGTATATAAAGAAGACTCGCAGGACTTAGAGCGGGTCAAGCTATCAAGCCCTAAACCCTAGCTCATACGGCGAGTACCAGATCGGACCATTGTAACACCTCGATTATCATATCAATACCAATCTAGGGTAGGCAGGAAGTAGGTCTTTTACCTCACATTGAGGGGGGCGAACCTGGGTAAATCTGTGTTGATCTTTGTTCCTGCGATCCCAAGCTCGGAGATGCTTGACTCGCGTAATCCCACACCTACGAAGTCATCCATGACACCTGACGTGACAAACCCACGACAATTGGGTCATCGCCTGTTGGTACCATCTGTGTCAAGATATTAGCCACAGCATACATGTTATCGACCGGGCTTTGGTAGTGGCCTTGTGGGGTGTGAAACCTCCCTGGTTGTTGCGATGGTAGTTGCTGGGCTTCGTGCACAATTGATGGTTCCAAAATTCTTGCGACTGGTTGGACTCCCGCTCCAGCAGCTGGAGTGGGTGGAAGTTCTATCATTGGTTGAGTCGCGCGCGCCTGCGCCTGCGAGTCAACTTGTCCTTGAGTCGCGGCGAGCTCGGCTATCCTTTGCCGTTCCTGTTGGATTCCTTAGTTCACCTGTTCGAGCCTGTAGCGCTCTTCTTCCATCCTCCGAACCTCGTACAGGAGCTCGGCCCTGGCGGCCTCAATTTCTGTCGTGCGGACAGCGGCGTTTGCGGTTGACACTGGGATAAGTAGCGGGTTGCCGGGGGTGCCGATCTTTCGGCTTCTCCTGCAGTTCTTGACGTACTTGTACCTCCGGCCATGTAGACTCCAACTTGTGTCGCCTCTTGTTCTGACACTGGTGCGTAGTCCCAGTAACTTTCATCAAAAGCAGGTATGATGGACCCAAATTCTTGTGAGTCCATGCTCTCCAGGGACTCTGCTTCGTCACCGGCGACTTCTTCTGCTGAGTCGCCTTCTTGGGCTGAGCTAACAGACCCGCCGCCAATGAAACCTATGAAGACGTTGATAGATCCAAACGGGATGATGCGACCGGTCTCCAGGTAATCAGCTTCTGGTCCCCAGCTTGAATCGTCAATGAGAGGCATGCCATCGACCATGATGATGTGGCCAATGGCAAGATCTTCAACTCCTTTCATCGATCCTGCACGGAACGTGACGCTCTTGACCGCAGGCGGCGCCAACTGTCGTGGGGTTGTCACGTCAGATGTCATGGATGACTTCGTAGGTGTGGGATTTGCGCGAGTCAATCGTCTCCGAGCTTGGGATCGCAGGAACAAGGACGAACACAGATTTACTCAGGTTCGGCCCCTCAATGTGAGGTAAAGACCTACTTCCTGCCTACCCTAGATTGGTATTGATATGATATATGTGGTGTTACAATGGAGGCGATCCGATCTGGGTAGTCGCCGTAAGAACTAGGGTTTTAGGGCTTGATAGCTTGACCCCGTCTAAGTCCTGCGAGTCCTCTTTATATACACAGAGGCTCGCTAGGTTACAAGAGTTCTACACGAAGCCGATCGTCTTCTTGTCTTCCAAGGCAAGTTTTACCACCGACCTTTTGGACCCTTCCTTTGGCAGGCCGCGATCCTTGATCGGCCCATCTTTACATGGCCCAATAATAGCGTGATCATGAAGATGAAGTCGCCGTTTTGGCTTTGAATAAGTCGCGGGTTAATTATTCCCCCGACACCGGAGGGGTGGATAAACACCGCTTGATATTCTCAAACGCTTCTTGCTGCTTTGCCCCCAGGCAAACTCATGATCAGACTTCAACCGAAGAATAGGAGTGAAGGCACTAACTTTCCCGGATAGATTCACTATAAACTGCCGCAAATAATTTATTTTGCCCAGGAATTTCTGTACGTCCTTCTTGCATTTTGGTGCTTCCACTTTCTGTATTGCTTCTATCTTCTTGGGATCAATTTCTATACCATGCTCATGAATAACAAAGCCCAAGAACCTCCCAGCCGATACTCCAAACGCACACTTCAACGGGTTCATCTTCAGTCCATACTTCCGCATCCTCTCAAACGCTAGGCGCAAATCGGCTAAGTGGGGGTCAGCAGCACTCGATTTAACTACAACGTCGTCGATGTACACTTCAAGTATGACTCCAAGTAAATCATGGAATATTAAATTCATCGCCCGCTGATACGTGGCACCAGCATTCTTCAGGCCAAAGGTCATCACTGTCCACTCGAATAGACCAACAAAACCAGGGCAACGAAAAGCTGTTTTATACGCGTCTTCTTCGGCCATAAAAATCTGGTTGTACCCCGCATTGCTGTCAAGAAAACTGATGATGCTGTGACCAGAAGCATTGTTAATAAGCATATCAGCTATAGGCATAGGGTACTCATCTATGGGCGTAGCCCTGTTCAAGTCCCGGAAGTCGATGCAGATCCGCAACTTGGTAGACCCTTTCTTCTCCACGGGCACGATGTTGGAAATCCAATCTGCATACCTGCAAGTCCTGATGAAATTAGCTTTAAGCAAACGACCGATCTCTTCCTTGATTCGGTCATACATACTAGGATCCAATTTCCTAGCCGGTTGCTTATGAGGTCTAAAACCGGCCTTAATCGGCAACCGATGCTCAACTAGCTCTCGGCAAAGCAATCAACAAATTCTTTCAACAAGCCGATCAACACGAATTTATAATCGGCGCTCAAATTTTTGTTTACAAACGTCGGCCTAGGAACAAAGCCATCCCCTATGTCTACCTCCTCCAACGGGTCGGTCGACGTAAATCCTTGTCCCAAATTGTCCATGTCTTCTATCTCTTCTATAGATTCACCCATATCGTTCCCGATGGCCCGATATTCAATGAGCCTCTTCTGCAGCCAGTCTTTGTTGTGATCCATTAGACTATGAACGGGACAGCCGATTGGTGACAATCGGCTTTAAAGAGACGGGTATAAAACCATTCCTTGTAGCACTAAGGAACTCAAAATCTGAAAGATCGCGCCCCGTCAGACATGTGGCGTTGGGATGCTGCCAGTTCACCAAAGAATCAGCCAAAGCAACGCAAGCCGAATTATCCGCATGGACGACCTCCACTTCATCCTCAACCCACTGAATTAAAAACGGGTGCAATGTGGATGGCACGCACTGGTTCGCATGGAGCCAATCACGGCCAAGTATGACATTGTAGTTACCTTGCACCTCAGCGACGAAGAATGCGGTGGCCAAAGTCTTGCTCCCCACCGTGAGCTCAACACTCATAACGCCTTTGGCCTCGGTCCGTTCCTTGCCTTCAAATCCATTGAGCACCATGTTGGTCTTCATCAACTTATCCTCATCTAGCCCCAACTTCTTGAAGACAGAATACGACATCAAATTCACCACGGCACCTCCATCAACAAGCATCCTAGTAACCGGTGATCCATCAATATGTCCCTTGATAAACAGTGGTTTTAAATGATTCACCGGTTCTCGTGGCTTCTCAAAGATAGCATTCTTGGGACCGAAATCCTGCTGCGCCACCTCTCCTTATTCGTCTGTAGCACGGAACTCAGAGGGCAAGTAATACACCATGTTAATATCCATACCTCCCCTGGGCGGTGTGTTCTCGAAGTCCACCATCTCCTCATCGCCCTCTGGCGTGGTTTCCACCTCCAAACCACTCTCCTGCTTATCCGCCAACTCGAACTCATCAGCTGCCATGATCATGTCGGTGGACGCAGGCGATGTATCAACATCGGCATTTTCCACAGGTGGTGTAGGAATTGGTGTGACCTCCATATCTGCAGCCTTTTTTACCACCTTGCGCACCCACATTTGAGACGGAGACGGATGAATCTCCTCGAAGAATTTGTCCCTCCACATCTCTGCATCATGTTCCGCCTTCTGCTGGTTCCTCATGCGCTGCAGCTTCCTCTTCTGAGTTTTGGTTATTCCGCGAGGACACCACTTAGGCTGCGTGTACTTTGGATCCCTCGGCTTGGTCTGGCTGCTGCTGGCTTCGTGATCATTAGCTGAGGTCCGCTGTTGCATAGATGAAACCGGCTGAATGGCCGATTTGCTGCCGCTCCCTGCCACGACAAGACTCCCGTCGTTTTTGCTGCCGTGACGAGCTGCTGTCCTGGCGATGTCTGTTCCGCTGCTTGCCCCTGTCGCGGCGGCTGTTTTGGCAGATTTCTCTGCCACGGCAGCTGTTTTGGCAGATTCGTTGCCACCGCGTTGCGCTGTCCTGTTTTCAACCGATCCGTCAACGACCGGTTCCCCGAGCGACAACTCATGCGTACCAATGATCACGGTGCCCACGTCTGTGACACATCCCTGTTGCCCAGCACTTGTTGACTCGCCTGCTGTTGGTGACGTAGGACGCCAAACCATTTGCGCTTCATTGCGATGATATGACCGATTGGCGTCGCTGCCCAACCGGTCATGCACAGGGCGTCTAATTCTGTCGTGGACGGATCTCCGAGGAGCTGTCCACCCCGGATGAAATGCATGTGGTGCCATTGGGGGTTGCATCTGTCCTCCATTGTAATATCGTGGCGCGTAGGGAGTGTCGCCCCACGGGGCCCCGGCATCCACTGCCCATACGGCCTCTCGCGCCTCGGAGACCTCTCCCTTGGAGGCGATCTGGGACGCTTCATATGCGATTGCCAGTTGTACGAACCGGCAGCCTGGCGCGTGTACTTGTTCAGCAACATGTCGAAGGTTGGCTTGATCATCTTGTAGCGCGCATTAGCCTCATTCTTCTTCCACTTGCCAACTTCTGGGCTCTTCGGCTTTATGAATTTAGCACGAATACCCTCTTGCGCTGGTGCTTGCCCCCCGGGTGCGGTGTTCTTGATGGTGATCTTCAGCACCTCCTTGCCCCCGGCTTGCTTGTCCAACACCACTTCTCTCCTTGCACCCTTGTCATTGTCCTTGTTGTTCCTGGGCTCACCAATAACGACATTAGCTTTGTTAACAGATCCGGCCGCCTCTGGCCGAATTAGCACCTTCTTCCCTTGCAGCTCGATGGTGTTCATGGGGAAAGGCTGCTTATCGACTTGCATATCGGAAAAACTCAATCGTCCGTCATTTATGGCCGATTGTATCTGTCGTCGAAAAATATTACAGTCGTTAGTAGCATGAGAAAATGAATTATGATACTTGCAATATGCACGCCGTTTTAACTCATCAAACGGTGGTAAAGCCTGAGAAATGCGAATATGTTTATCTTTAAGCATACTAGCAAAATGCCCGTGCGTTGCAACGGGAAGAAAAACTAACTTTTAGCAGAAAAATTCAGAACAACCAAAATTTTGCCCCAAAATCTAATGAGTGGCGTTAACCTGGCCTCAATATGCCCTTTCATCTTAATATTTTGTCTATCACAGTATATTCTTGTGTTAAATACCTATCTGTTGCACGGAACAACAAATCAATATACGAAATCAAAACTATTAACCAAAATGTTTTTCTTCAAGTTTTTTCGTTTGAATCCTTTTATCTATGCCGTACATTTTTGCACCAAACCCAGCTTGTATCATGACAAGGTGTGTTTCTCCCTGTTTGTTCACTCGTCCCGTTATGTACTACTTTGTTTGTTATGTGTACCTTCCCATAAGCCTTCGCAAAGGCATGAACTATTTCCAACCCTGATGTATTTTTCCGGTTCCAAGGTTTTATGATTCACATACTGCAAGTTATATAGAAACTTAAGCCACGATTTATATAATAGATAGAATACTGATGACTTTTTTGCGGGTAGAATACTAATGATTAAAGTATACTGTGCCATGAGAAGTACAAGAACTTAAATGATTCGACCAAATAGAACTCAATGGCTGGCCGAGTAGGCACTGAATAGCTGCATCGTCGAGTAAGCCGAGTTGAAGTGGCGGACGCTTATTGGTTCTTCACCTTCATTAGGAGCAGGAGGACAGCAGGCTAGAAACAGATCTCCTGATCGTGGCAGGAAAGTCATGAACTAACAAGAGGTCTCCATATGTTCTATCATGGGAAGCTAGCTCATGGGCCACAAAATTGATCTCTCTTCTGATCTTTTGAACGTTGCAGATGAAAAAAAATTATAATGTTCTTTGCTTCAGCATTAAGAGCACACCATTTCAATCTATTTTGCTGTGTTGTGGATAAAGCTAAGAGGACCACGAAGCTGTCCGTCTCTAGGATCAGGTGTTCCTGGAAGAGTTGGAGCAGAATTTGAGTCCCAGAACAGTAGTGGCTTCAGCTTCTTCAGTCTTGAGCGTCGAGGCAGATATCAAAACTCCAGCGAGCAGACAGGAGAACTGGAGAAACGATCCAGGGGACCAGGCGAGCTCAGCGGCGGCCGGCGGATGTCGGAATAGGCAAGCACTGGCCACAGCCACCACTACCGGCCGTAGCTTTTCCCGTAATCCCATGGAGCTCTCTCGATCTGGACCAGCCGTTGCTGCTGCTGCTGCCCACATCCTCTCAGGCGCTGGTCCTGTGACCTAGCGGCGATGGATTTTGTCGGTCCGCTAGCCACGCGTCTTGCTGGCGCGTGTGTGCGTCCTCCACCCGCGCGGAGCCGCTCCGGCCTCGACCAGCGCGCGCAGCCCCCGGCCTCGAGCCCTCGACCCGTGCGCCAGCATCGGCCTCCACGCATGAGCGGAGCCACGAGGTCAACGGCGTGTGTGCCCCGCATCGCGAGGTGCCCGGAGTCGACGGCGCGCGTGCCCCATCGTCGCTCGGCCATAGCTGCTCCGTCGCCGTCCACCGTCGCGCGGAATCACCATCTACCTCGACGCCGACGTGCTCGCCGCCGACGACGTGTGCCGCCTCTGGGAGACGCGCCTGCCCGCCACCGCCGTCATCGCGGCCCCCGAGTACTGCAGTACTGCCACGCCGACTTCTCCCGCTACTTCAGGCCGGCCTTCTGGTCCGCCCCGGAGCTCGCCGCGCGGGTCTTCGCGGGGCGGCGCCGACCAAATTATCTACGAGCTGGGTTCCCTGCCCCCGTTCCTGCTCATCAAGGGAAACGCGACGACGGCCACGGGGACGGACCACCGGATGCCGGCGAACCGGGAGGCGCTGTACCGCGGCATGCTCCGGGACCTCTCCGTGCACAGGACCGCCTACTCCTACTGACCCAGTCGCCGCCCACCTGCTGATCTGATCGACCCAACGCCGGCCGTTGTTTCGGGAAGAAGCGAAGCAAAGGAAAAAAAAAAACGAAACGTTTTTTCCACTTACCGGTGGCAGTGGTGGGTAATATCTCCTAACTCACGGGGGTAAATTGGGAAACAGAAAAACGTACCATGACCATGACCATCACCACCTCTAGGTATATTATATAGTAGAGATCATCAAAAATTCTATCACATTTACCAACATCAAAGCTGAACACCATATCATCATCCCAACCCTTGCGAGTCGGCTTTAAAGCTTCACATGTATACGGTTTGGCCTTTGATGGCCAAACAAACTCAGCAGCATATACATCGGCCTCATCGTCCGAATTTTCACTGCTGTAATCTAACATGTGGAGATGGGGACGGTCGGATTTAGATCTATGTGTGTCCCTTATCTCTTTGCCACGGTTTTCTTGAGCCAATGCTCGCTGCAAGACTTGGCTAACATTTAAAAATTAGAAACCCTCAATTCTTTCTTTTATGTGGGTTCTCAAACCGTTAAGTACTAAATCAGCCATGTCCCTTTCGGTTATCACCAAGCTATAACATCGGTTTTTAGTGTCTCTAAATAGCTTGACGTAATCGGTGACCGATTCGTCATGTTTTTGCCTAACCGATGTAAGATGGGACAACTTAAGCTCATTATCACCGGTATAAAAGTGCTCATGGAACTTCTTCTCTAGATGATACCAAGTGTGAATAGAGCCATAAGGTAATGCAGAAAACCATGAAAAAGCAGTACTGGTTAACGACAATGGAAATAAGCGCACTTTTAAAGGATCGGTGTTGCCAGCTTCTCCTAACTGCGCTAGATATTGACTCACATGCTCCCACGTCGTTTTATTATCTACCCCGTTGAATTTAGCAAAATCAGGGACTTTATAACCTTGGGGGTACGGTATGCTGTCAAAATATTCCGGATATGGCTTTTGGCACATTCTGCTAATTGGCTTCGGCTCTATGCCGAAGTTGTCGTAGAACATTTTTTGCAATTCGGCTCTAAGTGTAGCCATGTTTTCATCCATGACCGAATTACCTGCTGGTGGTGCCGCCAAATTGTAATTTGGGGCTGCGATATTGGCTACGGGTGGCGTGACCTGATTCGGCAATGGAGCCGAATATGGCATGCTACTCATAGGCGCAATGGGTGCGGAATTGTGATTTGGTGCCGTAAGATTAGCTATAGGTGACTCAACATAATTCGGCACTAGAGCCGAATACGGTATGCTGCTAATAGGCATTGGAGATACCGGCACGTTTACAAGCTGACTATCTTGAAAAGGATGCTTCGGCATACCCTGAGGTGCAGCCGATGAACCAGGTGGAGCTATATTAGGGTTTCTAGCGGGAAGGCTTGCACTAGCAAAATTATCAGGTGTATTTTTCCCAGCTTCAAACACATCTAACATGGCCGCATACGCTAGGTTACTGGACTCGGTGGCATAATGATTAATTGCAGCTATTTGGTCCTTAGAGAAGACGTCGGAACTTACAGCGGGCTCGGCTGGGATGCCGAGCATGGGTGGCAGCTTGTTCTCGCCGAGCGAGGCGAGGCCCCCTTGGTGTTCCTTCTTGTATCCGGAGATGAACGACTTTACGTCCTCTTCCTCCTGCTGCTTCTTCAGAGCCTCGAACTCCTCCTTGCGCTTCTTCTCCAACGCGTTGAGTTGCTCCTGGCGTTCCTTCTTCCACATCTCATAGTCTTGGCGCTGCTCCGCCGAAATATCATCGAAGCTAGGCTTGATGATGTTTTCGGCGCTAACCTCAGATGGCTGGGGAATCTTGCTCGACATGATGATCTTCTTCCCCAGCGGAGTCACCAAAAAGTGTGTTGACACACGAACACGTCACGTGTACCCGCGGCGTCGAGGGAGATGCTCCGCAACTCACTCTGCGGGAGGCTCGCCGGAAGCGCGATACGCAAGACAATCCGGCGGGTGCTTTTGACACCCGACATCCCACACGCCCGGAGAGACCCCGTCTGGATGCACGGCGGTGATGGGCTGCCCTAGGCCACTTCGCGTCGACCTTGGGCTCGCAGAGCGAAATCCTCCTTGACAAAGAACGTCGACGAACGAGAGCAATGACAGAGGTAGAAGATGATGAAAAAGACGATAGTAGATTGGTTTTGTGTTTGACGATTGTGTGTTGTTCAATCGGCCGGCACCCTCGTATATAAGAGCGGCTGGACTTCCCGTGCAAGGAAAAGGTTTGGATTCACGTCCAAAACCCTAATTTGGGTCCAATTCGGATGGTCTGACCCGAACCTTCCAAAACTGTTCGGTCTGCACCTTGCGGGTCGGTTTTGGGGCAGTAGCCGATCTCAGATCAACATCTCGTAGAAGACAAAGTTGTTCGTCTTGAAAAAACGAAGAACTTTCATTTTATGTGTTTTTTCATCCGAGTCCATCTTGACCACTCATCTGGGCTCGTAAGCAAAACTCTTCGGATTGGACCCGATTCTACCAAGTTGTGACCTTTTACAGAATGCGACTAGTACATGTACTAGTTGACGTCTGTCTTTTATTTTGCGTTTTGGCTGAAATTCCGAAGCTTACTAGTACATGTACTAGTTAGGCTCTGTTTCATCCTAATTTGGCCGAAATTCTGAACTTGACTAGTACATGTACTAGTTGCAGTCTGTTTCATCATATGATTTCTTCTAAGCCAAAATTGGTCATCAACAAAAGCGTTCTTCATTTCCCCCTCATTCACTTGAGGGAATCGAGCCTAGGGTTTCCACTAGGAAAACCTAGACATCTTGTTGTACTTACTTGCTTGTTACTTTTGTGTAGCAGGTGTTGTGGTGCTTGGGAGCCCCCAATCCTTTTGTGGGTTGAGCCTCAAGTTTGTTGTAAGGGCTCCGGATTCCGCCTTGAAGGATTCCGATAGTGGAAGGTGAACCGAGCTTTTGGGCAAGGTTCATTGGATAATAGGGTGAGGCCATTTGTGGTGTTTGAGTTTGAAACTCATACCCCTCCAACGAGACGTACTCCCCTAAAAAGGAGGAACTCGGGAATACATCCTTGTCTCCGCGTGCTTCCCGTTCGGTTACTCCTTACTCGCTAGCTCTTACTTGTATCGTGCCTAGTCTAGTATTAACTTGTCATATAGGTAAATTCACCATAGTTGCATATCTAGAGAATTTACCTTTGTGTCAAGCCTAAATTCGAAAAAGAGCTAAAAATTGAGTAGCACCTATTCACCCCCCCTCTAGGTGGCCATACCGATCCTTTCAATTGGTATCAGAGCCTCGGATCTTTATTCGGGCTTAACCGCCTAAGAGAAGTATGACCATCGATGAGCATGGAAATGAGATACCCGAGCTTCCTACCGAGTCCACTTTGGTTTCCGTGGAGGACTTCAATACCTTGAAGTCCTCTATGGAAACTAAAATGGATAAGTTGCAAGAGATGATCTTGAAACTTATGGAAGCTAAGGATATCTCACCTCCACCCATCTCTCTTTCTTCGGAGGTTGACAAACCCAGAATGAAGAAGGTGGTGGGAAGAAAAAGGGGGTTGAACAAGATAAAATTGACAACCCAACTAAACCACCTAATGGTTCGGGAGTATATGGTGCCGTTCCGTTTCCATACTCTCCCGACCCACCTATCCCTCATCCTCCTATACACCTAAGGGGAAACCCACCTAAGCTAAATGCATCTTTGTTTACTTAATGGAATCTTCT
The DNA here is from genome assembly GCA_947311845.1 of Poa pratensis. Classification (NCBI taxonomy): domain Eukaryota; kingdom Viridiplantae; phylum Streptophyta; class Magnoliopsida; order Poales; family Poaceae; genus Poa; species Poa pratensis. The sequence continues at coordinate 102,552,442 of CAMZMU010000041.1, forward strand.
ATGAGATCTTATGTGAACAGTGCATCTATCGAGCTTTGGAGGATCATTGAGCAAGGATATCAAGCCGTGGATGAATCCAACAAGACAAAAAGAGAAATAGTTGATTGTCAACTAAATGCCACCGCTCTTGACTTGATCCGAGATGCCGTGGGAGAGGATGAAATGTCTCACATCGAGCATTGCACCACCGCCAAAGAAGCTTGGGCTTGTCTTGTTGAGGTGTTTGTTGGAAATGAAAGCATGAAGAGAAACCGGTTTGAGGAAATGAGCAACAAGGCCGAAGGGTTCTTCATGGAAGATGGAGAAGACCATGAGCAAATGTACCGAAGACTCAAGTCCCTTGCCAATGCCTACAAAGCTCTTGGTGGGACTCATGTGAATGATGCTTGGATCAAGAGGAAGTATGTGAATGCTCTCTTGCCCTTTGAATCGGCCGACTTGAAGAGTTCCAAGGAAGGCACAACTATCCACAATGACCTCCAATGAAGTCATGCAAGAGATGCAATCCTTCAAAGTCCAAGCCAAAATTGCACAAGACTCTCGTGCCCGAGCTATTGGAATGCATCAAGGAGCTCACTTGCTTTGAAGGCCAAGGTGGTTGAACACAATGAAGATCAAGATTGTGAAGATGTGTCCTCCATGGACCCCGAAGAACTCAAGATTGCTCATAGGGACTATGTGGCTCTTGCGGCAAGGACCTTTTGGAAGAACCCATCCAAAGCTAAAGCTCAAGTGGAAGAAAAGTTCAAATCTAGTGGCTTCAAGGAGGCAACCCAAAGATGAAGACTTGCTTCAATTGCCAAGATAGATATCACTATGTTGCCATGTGCCCCTATGAGAACCGTGAAGATCATGGAGGAAGGCTTGTTCTCAAGAAGGCCTCAACGTCCCCTAGCAAGAAACCTTTCTTCAAGAAGAACCTTCCCAACAAGAAGCCTCCTTCAAGAATGGTATTGGTAGAGAGAGTACATGTCCGGGGGTGAGAGTGATGAAGAAGAAACCACAAGTGAAGTGGCCGCTATTGCCATTACTTCATCAACACCATCATCCCTCTTCGAATCTCCAATGAGAATGTCCCAATCCAATCCGCCAAGTGTCTCATGGCCAAGGCCACCGAGGTATCATCTCCTTCCCTCTCCAAGACTACAAATGAAATGGATGATCTTATGAGTCTTAGAGTAAAGGAAGAAAATGTTGCTTTGGATCGTTTCATGACTAACTTGCAAGGTGAAGCCAAGAACGCTTTGAAGCTCTCATGAGCGATTATGGGCGGATTCAAGAGGAGCTTGATGAGAAGGAGAGACTTGAAAGAGAGTATGCTAATGATATTGCTTCTCTCATCTTGGCTCTTGAGGAAGAGAAACTTGAAAATCTTGATGAGTCACAAAATGCAATCTTTTCTCAAATCATTAAAGAACGTGACCATGCTATTGCAAAATATAAGCTTTACAAGAAAGAAAAGGTTGAATTTGGTGTTGGTCATGATAGACTAACCGAGGAGCTAGAGAAGCTCACCAAGGCTCACAAGGCCTTGGAGAGTGAACACTCTACTCTCACCAAGTCTTTTGAACAACTTCAAATTCAATCATCTAAAACTAATGTTCCTAGTTCCCCTTCTACTTCTTGTGATCATGCAAATGTCATTGAGGAAAATGCTAGGTTGAAGAGTGAACTTGCCAAGGCCTCTAGTTCCCAAAGTAAGCCTCTTGTTGATCTTTTGCAAGCGCAAAAGCCACACATTGGGAAAGAGGGTCTTGGTTATGTTGCCAAGAAGAAGAAGAAGAAAGAAGAAGGCCAAGCCCGCACAAGCAAAGAAGACTACCATTGCGAGTGGTGATGCCACAAGGGGCAACACTCCTCGTAGTGACTTTGCGGGACATGCTAACCCCAACTATATTCTTTATGTTGATTATTATGGGGATGTCTATGCTAAATATGTTGGTCCTTATGATGGTTTCATTGCTTACTCTATTTGGGTTCCTAAGACCCTTGTTGCTAACAAAAGAGGACCCATTGCAAGATGGGTACCTAAAACCAAGCAATGATTTCTTGTAGGACTATGCTTCCGGTGGGTCGAAATGGGTGATTGATAGTGGATGTACAAGTCATATGACCGGAAGCAAGGAGCTTATGACGGAGATGAGACCAAATGATAATCATGCAACCGTCACATATGGAGACAAGTCTAAAGCTAAGGTATCGGGTCTCGGCAAGGTGGTAGTAGCAAGGGATATCACCCTTGTGAACGTCATGCTTGTCGAGTCCCTTGGTTACAATTTAATGTTCGTTCGTGCACTTAACAAGATGGGCTTTGCCGTCCATTTTGATCTTGATATTGTGGTACTCATGTGGAGCAAGACTCTAAAGGTCGCTTTCGTTGGGTATGTTGAACATGAGTTGTTTGTGGTGGACTTTTCGGAGTCTACCAACACTCAAGCAATGTGCCTTTTCGGAAAGGCCGACGTGGGGTGGTTGTGGCATCGCCGCTTATCCCATGTCAATATGAGAACTTTGCAAAGTCTTCACAAGGGTGGCCACATTCTTGGACTAAAAGAGAATGTTTCTTTTTCTAGAGATCGTCTTTGTAGGGCTTGTGTTGAAGGAAAGATGCATGATTCTCCCCACCCACACAAGACCATCATTTCATCAACGAGGATATTGGAACTTCTTCATGTTGATCTCTTTGGTGCCGTGCCTCAACCAAGTCTTGGTGGGAAGAAGTATTGCTTGGTGATTGTCGATGACTATTCAAGATTACATGGGTTTATTTCTTCAAGTCGAAGAGTGAGACCCAACAAGCCGTCATTGACTTCTCCAATGAAGTGCAACGTCAACACAATGTCCCTATATTGGCCATTAGAAGTGACAATGGCTCCGAGTTCAAGAACTACACCCTAAATGAGTTTCTTAGTGAAGAGGGAATTCGTCATCAATATTCCGCTGCGTATACCCCTCAACAAAATGGTGTAGCCGAGAGGAAGAACCGGACCCTTATGGATATGGCAAGGTCTATGTTGGCGGAGTTCAAGACCCCACTTTTCTTGTGGGCCGAGGCCATCTCCACGGCATGTCACTCATCTAACCGCCTCTACTTCCGCACGGGCAAGAAATTCACTCCATATGAAATGCTTACCGGCAACAAGCCCAATATTTCCTACTACCGGGTGTTCGGTTGTAAGTGTTTCTATAAGATCAAAGGTTATCTTATCTAAATTTGAGTCTAAGGCTTTAGAGGGTACTTTTGTTGGTTACGGTGCCGAATCCCACACTTATAGAATCTACGACAAGTCCTTCGGGACCGTTGTAGAATCTTGTAGTGTGGAGTTCGATGAGAATGACGGCTCCCAAGTGGCGCAATTTCATGTTCGTGATGTAGATGATGAGGAACCTCAAGATGCAATAAGGCGAATGGGCGTGGGATTCTTTCGCCCAATCGAGATACACCATGAGGCGCCTCAAGAAGGACCAAGCTCCACCCATGTGGAGCATTCATCATCACAAGTGGAAACCGCACCATCCGATGGAGCAAATGATGCACCAAGCCAACAACAAGTTCAAGACCCTCCTCAAGTTGATCAAGTTGCTACGCAAGAACCAAGTTCTCCAATCATTGATGCTAGCCATGATCAAGACCAAGGTCCATCTTCTCCTTCTAGTGATGAAGGTGTGCACATTGAAGACCAAGGTCATCATTCGGTCAAGACGGGGACACAAATGATCAAGAGATTCCTCCAAGCTCTCGTGAGGACATCGACACCCGTCGTCATGCAAGAAATGTCAAGACCATGGAAAGAAGACAACACTTGTTGGAAATATTATTGGTGATTTGAAGAGCAAGGTTGTGACTAGAAGACAATGTGCAAACTTTAGTGAACATCAAGCACACATATCCATGGTGGAACCAAAGAAAGTCTTTGAAGCTATTGAAGATCCGGATTGGTTGAATGCAATGCATGAAGAGCTCAATAACTTCAAGCGCAAAAGGTGTGGAAGCTAGTTGAGAAGCCAAAGAGTGCCGCAATGTTATAGGCACTAAATGGATATTCAAGAACAAGCAAGATGAACATGGCATGGTGGTGAGGAACAAGGCAAGATTGGTGGCTCAAGGGTACTCTCAAGTTGAAGGCATTGATTTTGGAGAGACCTATGCTCCCGTGGCTCGCCTTGAGTCCATCCGTATCCTCCTTGCATATGCATCTCATCATAATTTTATCTTGCAACAAATGGATGTGAAAAGTGCTTTTCTAAATGGTCCACTTAAAGAATTAGTATATGTTAAGCAACCACCGGGTTTTGAGGATCCCAAACTCCCTAACCATGTCTACAAGCTCGATAAGGGCTCTATGGACTTAAACAAGCTCCACGTGCGTGGTATGAGCACCTTAGAGAGCTTCTAGTAGACCGTGGATTTGAGGTTGGGCAAATCGATCCCACTCTCTTTACCAAGAGAGTAAAAGGGGAGCTTTTCATATGCCAAGTCTATGTGGACGATATTATCTTTGGCTCAACTAACAAAGCTTTCAATGATGAATTTTCAAAGCTTATGACCGATAGGTTTGAGATGTCCATGATGGGAGAGTTGAAGTTCTTCCTTGGTTTTGAGATCAAGCAATTGAGGGGAGGGACTTTCATCTCTCAAACTAAATATATCCAAGACATGCTCAAGAAGTTTGATATGGTTGTGTGTCAAGGAGAAGCGCACACCAATGGACACAAAGGTTCATCTACAACTTAACCCAAAGGGTATAGATGTCGATCAAAAGGTATACCGTTCCATGATTGGTTCTTTGCTCTATCTTTGTGCATCTAGACCCGATATTGTGTTGAGTGTAGGGGTGTGTGCAAGGTACCAAGCCGCTCCTAAAGAAAGCCACATGGTGGCGGTCAAAAGAATCCTTCGATATTTGATTCATACCCCAAAGTTTGGTTTGTGGTACCCTAAGGACAAGGTTTTCTCTCTTTGTGGGTACACGGACTCGGATTGGGCCGGTGATCATGATGATAGGAAGTCAACTTCCGGGGCTTGCCAATTTCTTGGTGGTTCCTTGGTGAGTTGGTCTTCCAAGAAGCAAAATTGTATATCTCTCTCCACCGCCGAAGCCGAGTATGTGGTGGCCGCAAGTGCATGCACCCAATTGTTATGGATGAGGCAAACTTTAAAGGAATACGGTGTCAATTGTGACAAAGTGCCTCTTTTATGTGACAATAAAGTGCTATCGAGATCGCCACAACCCGGTGCAACATTCAAGAACCAAGCATATTGAGATTCGTCATCATTTCATTCGAGATCATGTTGCCCGAGGTGACCATGTTCCCACAAGAGACCAACTTGCCGATATATTCACGAAGCCTCTTGATGAAGCAAGATTCACCTATTTGAGGAATGAGCTAAATATCGTGGATTCAAGGAGCTTGGCTTGACTATTTTGCATCACACCTATGTCTTGACTATCTATTGTGTTTAGGTGTAGGCATGGACATAGGGGGAGTGCGGTCCTAATACATTGGACTATCCCTCCCCTATTATGCCGATAGTAAGAACTCATTTTGCTTTTCTATGATCACTTGGTGAATTATGAGCTTAAATGACGAGTAGTGGCGGTGAACCCAAGATATATCTTCGCGGTGTCACACCACATACACTCATACATGGTGGCCTTGGCCACCGCCCTCTTCTTTGTGAAGAGTTGATCTTATTGGAGCTTCTTTGGATTTTATTGCCTATCCACTGTTTTTATGGAAAACACACTCAAATGTTGACTTTTTGTGTTTTTATTTGCATCTTATCAAGTTTGGGTGTGAAGTACCATCCCCTGTGCATCTTTGTCTAAACCCAAGACATGCTCGTCTTGCCCACATACATGTCCTCCTCTTATATCTATGAGTTTCTACCCTGGAGGGGCCGGAGACTCCGGTCTTCTGGACCGGAGACTCCGGTCGGAGCAGAGTCTCTGCCCCAAACCATGGAGAATCCGACCTATCCGGAGACTCGGTGTGTTTGGGCCGGAGACTCCGGTCTAAGGCAGTTTCCTGGGATTCTAAAGGGGATCGGGGTGGGGGTTGCCTGATAATCCCCAAGAGCAAGGAATCACTATAGCACAATTCGATAAGTATTTGAGTGTCAAACCCACGAGGAGCTGAAGGTAAACTATCTATTCTCTAAAGCCCTATAACACTCTTATATGGCCTTTTATGCAAAGCAATAAATTTAAATATGAAAAGAACTTTTTATTATTAACTAATGGAAGCAAGTTATATAAGTGATGTGGAATGGGTTTATCAAGTGACAAGTTTCTCAATCAAGTTTCAAACGCAAGTTTCTTAGAGCAAGTTTCTCTCAGCAGTTTTCTCAAGCAAGTTTCTCAAAGTAGCAAGTAGCAAATATCTCAAGTAGCAAATATCTCAAGGGAGCAAATGTTCTAGCAATTGTTATTTCATTCGTGTGGTTGTCACAATTAGTGAAGCACATGTTTCAGTCTTAATTGCTTCTTCTAGGAAGGAGCCATAAATAGGTGTAGCCAAGTAAATGAGAAAATTACACAACTCTTATGATGGATCTCATGGCCAAGTAAATGTGCAGCACAAGAATTATTAAGACATAATTGTCCCACCATAGCCTTAAGTTCTAGGGTCCCCCATATATATCCCCATAATGTAACTTCAAGTCTTAGACCACGGTTTCTGTCTTAGTACTCCGACCCGTCCTACTCAATCCATTACACTACGGTGATCACCTTACATGCATTCCCCAATATATGCGTGCACTCATACATTGTACATCAAGACAATCATAAAAGATAACAAAAGTTGTATGCAACCAATGAACGAACTATTTCACAATTGCCATGAACAAATCACTTCTCAAACATAGATGGGGAGACACAATAGATCAAGGGAATAGTGTATTGCATCATATATCATGTTTGCCAAGAGTTTACAGTGGAGAGATGGAGATGATCTTGCTGTAGATGTTGATGATGAACACGCCGGAGGGGGGGTGGAGCCCTCCGGAAGTGATTCCGTCGGTGTTTCCCCCTCCGATCTTCTCCGGCGGCAGCCTTCTGACTCTCTGTTTCGTGGTTTTGTGTTTCTCTGCCGCCTCCTCGCGAAACTCCTCGGGGGACTATTTTTATAGGTGGTTTTAGGTCAAAACCGAGTCGGTTTAGGAAACATCGACGGCAACGGAGCTCTGAGGGCCAAAAGGGGGGTCCCACGCGGCCCATGTACCTGGCCGCGTGGGCCCACTCATCTGGGCCCTCGGGCCTCCGCTTGTTTGCTTCCTTCGCTCCCACGCTTTGTTCCTTCCAAAAATTTATGCTCGTAAATTTCCAGGTCATTTGGACGTCGTTTGGGTCCCTGAAACATTAAAATATAGAAATAGCGTTTTCTGCCTGCAGGGTTAATTCTATAAAAAATAGGAAACATATCAAATATTCCCAAAATCATTATAAAACAGTGATATAACCCTTATATGATGCAAATATGACTGTAATATATGTAAAAATAATGCAAAGTTCATGTATGCATTTTACATGCATCAACATCCCCAAGCTTAACCTATACTCGTCCTCGAGTATGAAGGTGATAAAACTAACATGGACTTTGCAATTTAATACTAACAATGGATATCAAAGATGATTACTATTGCTACATAGAGTCAAATGGTTCATTCTTAAAAGGAGTAGCAATATGCAAGATAGATTATGAAGTGATATCAAGTATTCAATGCAAGGATGTTCAATGATAATTCACAAAGTGTAACATAAGAGAAGAAGTACTATGCACCACATGTATGCATAATGATAAGTAAGAACATCCTACAATGGTCATAGAGTATTTGATGAAAATCTAAATATAAAAGGTGGACACTTTGGAAAGATATATATGAGTAGAGGTAAAGCATAAATAAATTTCATCTAACTTCTGAACTTCTCTACTTAAGTTAATGATTGTAATGTGGTAATCCTTGGTGTCAAGCTCTCATTCCCCTATCATAGCATCTTGAATGATTAAGTTTAAAGTGAAACCAAATACGAGTAGTGTGCTTGACAAAGTACAGGTTGAAAGTCTCATGCCCCTTGAATACAAGTACCTACTCCATGTGTTACTCAACTTGGAAAACAAAGCAAGTTCAAGTTAAATATCATTGTAAGTAATAATAGTATCATTAAGAGCGTCAACTGGGGTACCTCTTGTCCCAGGATATGGAACAAGCCCATATCAAAATGACAAGACAAACAAACACAATGAACAATCTCAACACCCTTTTTATTTACCATTAGATAGCTTTTTATTGTAAGGTGTATCACAGAAGGTTCACCATAGCATGTAAGTAAATTTCCACCATGAATGATGCATGGCTTAGATTAGCGGCCCAGGCGTCTCGCTAACCATTTATACAAACTCATTTAAACTTACTTCATTTCCACATTTATTTCACCCATGGTAAGCATCCATAAACAAAAGTACATGATATCAACTAAATGAGATGAAGTGCATGTTGAAAGCTTGCCATGTGACAGCACATATGAGCTAACTCTCAACCAAAGACATTTGTCAAGCCCACAACATCATAATTTTAATCACAATGGGTCATATTTTATTTATGCAATAAAAGTAAAGTGCGCATCAAGTTCGAGAGAGCTATATAACCAACTTTTCCCATAACAATCAACAGCATAAGCATTTTCATTCAGAGGTATAGATAACACAAATATCATGATAACATACTCAGAATAGCATAAAGCTAATAGGTAGATATGGTGGACTCACTGGAAAAACTTTGGTTGAAGGTGCTGGAAACAAGTTTTTGCTTGTTGGAATTTTTGGGCTAGCAAGAGGGAGAAAGTTGACCATCTAAATGCATGCATGAGTGTCCATAGAACTAACTAATCCATGTTAAAACAAGGTAGAATAACATTTAGCATCAAAACATGAATAAAAGATTGCTCTTGATAAAATACTTGCAAATTATTACTCATTAACAAGCTCATGAATTATGCAACTATATGTATCTTTTAAAATTAACTCAAACATCCCTTTTCCCAGTCTTATAATAGCATCCATCATAATTCAACCCAAATTTCTAGTAGCTCTCTCATATATAAATGATAGTGTGGTGGTCTCACAAAATAAAAATCAAACCTAAACAAACAAAAAGACGCTCCAAGTTTATGCGATAAAGTGTTTCGATCGAAAAACAGAAGTTAGACGTGTGCAAACCGAGAGTGTGTAGGTCCAGTGGGGTTGTCTTCACATCCCTAGGTTTATGGTCTTCACCATCCTTGGATAGCTCTTGGTGCATCTCCTCTAATCCCTGTGAAAAAACTTCAAAACACGTTTCTCCCATTATTTTTCTGTGGTGTGCATTAGTAGTGATAAACAAATAGATTTCTTGCTGCATATAATCCTTGAACAAAAATTCATATGGATGTCCAGAACATGTATAATGTTGTATGCCTACTCATAAACTCAATTGGATAAAAAAGATTCAAGTTAAAGGTTCTAAGCATGCATCAAACAAAATGGGATAGAATCTGTCAAGAATAACAACAACAGCTAAACGTATTTTTCTACCCTACTTAACTTTGTCGGAAAATTCCGAAAACATTCATGCATACATAGGATGACAAGTTGCAATTACAGTTCAAATATGAGCTCATTCGGAGTTACAGAATAAGAATTAAAAATCATACCGTGCACAGATTCGTGCAGGAATAAAATCTCCGAACGCTATAGGCAACTTTTTCACACCAAAATGAGTACAACTTGGCACTTTATTAAAAATTCTAGAATCTAAACTAAACACTAAGTCTCTTGTTACAGCAAGAGGACACAAATAAAATCACAAATAAAAACAACCGGGTTGCCTCCCGTAAAGCGCTTTCTTTATAGCCATAAAGCTAGGCTTCTTACTTGGTATCAAGATGGTTGGAGTGAGGTGGCTTGGCATCCCCAAGCTTAAATTCTTGTACTTATTTGATATATGTAGGGTGAGCCTATGGGTAGGTAACATCCCCAAGCTTGAGTGTTTGTCCCTCTTGATATTTGTTCATCACACTCAACTCTTCCACTTGAAAATTCTCTTTACACAAAACTCATCATAAAACTTGATTAGAGGGGTTAGTGTCTCCATAAATTAGATCCACATAAGTACAGAAAAGACTTATCATGAGTTGATTCTAAACATTAACTAACGTTACTATGGCTGTGTATTGTTCTTTGATCCATAGAACCACACAAAACACAAGTAATGAGAGTAATGCAAAATAAAGACAGAATCTGTCAAAAACTGGACAGCACGTAAAGAGTGAATTTTCAGAGGCACTTACATTGCTCAAATCAAAAAACTTTGAACTAATGAAATGTGTAATAATAACTGAATATTGCTGACGTGAAATTTCAGTTTAAAATTCCTTTTCTGTGATTTTTAACATTTTTCGCAGTAAAGCTTAGGAATCTGTTTTCTGGACAACAAATATATACAACATAAACACTCTTTTTATCTGGTTTTAGCTTTGGGAATTTTTTTAATGATAGAGACTTTGCAACGGTTCCATTGGCATGAACAACACATGTTCAAGGTCGACCCCAACTTCTCCATTACTCATCCTTCTCATTTACTTTCCCAAATTTTATATATAATGAAAATCCTAAACTAATTGTCACAAAACAATAGGTAAAGATATTTTACATGTTGTAAAGATATAAAGGTGTGTTCAAACCGAATAGGAAGTTAAAGCATAAGGAACACACCACAGAATATTAAACAATTTACTTTTAAGTCTAACTCTCTTCCTATGCATTGGAATTTTATATATGAATAAAGAACAACAAATTTGAGGTAACCAATGCATATAATAATCAATAGCTTGCATTTTAAATAACATAGAAACATAAAGGAGATTCTTATCTCTTCCTCTCTCAAAATAGTTGCAAGCATTAAAGTTAAACATACCCACATAGTTTTGAATAGAATCACCACATAAAGACTTATCATCTAATGAGCATATTGGATCATCAAACTCAATTAAATCACTTTCATCCTCAATAGTAGGGGGGCTAAAAATATCATATTCATCAAAACAAACTTCCCAAGCTTAAGGTTTTCCTTAGTATTAGCAATAAAGGTGTTCAAAAAATTAGTACTACCACAATCATGATTGTTATGCAAATAAAATTTAATTTTCTCCTCAAACACTTCATGTCCTAACTCAAGATAGATATTATACAGATCTATAATTTTTTTTGTGTTTTAGATTTATATGTTAGTATGCAATGCAAACAAGAAAAAAAGCTTAGCACAACGCTCCCCGGCAACGGCGCCAGAAAAGTGCTTGATAATCCCAAGAGCAAGGAATCACTGTAGCACAATTCGATAAGTATTTGAGTGTCGAACCCACGAGGAGCTGAAGGTAAACTATCTATTCTCTAAAGCCCTATAACCCTCTTATATGGCCTTTTATGCAAAGCAATAAATTTAAATATGAAAGGAACTTTTTATTATTAACTAATGGAAGCAAGTTATATAAGTGATGTGGAATGGGTTTATCAAGTGACAAGTTTCTCAATCAAGTTTCAAACGCAAGTTTCTTAGAGCAAGTTTCTCTCAGCAGTTTTCTCAAGCAAGTTTCTCAAAGTAGCAAGTAGCAAATATCTCAAGTAGCAAATATCTCAAGGGAGCAAATGTTCTAGCAATTGTTATTTCATTGGTGTGGTTGTCACAATTAGTGAAGCACATGTTTCAGTCTTAATTGTTTCTTCTAGAAAGGAGCCATAAATAGGTGTAGCCAAGTAAATGAGCAAATTACACAACTCTTATGATGGATCTCATAGCCAAGTAAATGTGCAGCACAAGAATTATTAAGACATAATTGTCACATAGCCTTAAGTTCTAGGGTCCCCATATATATCCTGTCGCAGCAGTGGAACATGGGGTTCCCAAGCACTGCCAAAGTGGGTCCACCCATGTGGGCCCAAGATGAAGATGGATGATGACGTGAAACACACGTTCGTTGGGAGACCCCAAGAGGAAGGTATGATGTAGTCAGCAGCAAGTTTTCCCTCAGAAAGAAACCAAGGTTATCGAACCAGTAGGAGCAGCAACTCTTCAGAAGGTTGTCAACGGCGCCAGAAAAATAGCTGTCGTAGGGAGTCTGGACTGTTGACGTGGAATCTGCACACAACACAATCAAACTACTTTGCCCCAACGAAACAGTGAGGTTGTCAATCTCACTGGCTTGCTGAAAACAAAGGATTAAACGTATGGTGTGGAAAATGAGTATTAAATTGCAGAGAATGAAAAAGGAACAGTTTGCAGTTTGTGGTTGTTTAATCAGTGTAAAAGAATGGACCGGGGTCCACAGTTCACTAGTGGTGTCTCTCCATAAAAGATAACTAACATGTTGGGTGAACAAATTACAGCTGGGCAATTGACGAATAGTGAGCGCATGACAATGCATATACATGACATGTTGACTACTATGATATTTAATTGGGCATTACGACATAATACATAGATCGTTATCCAACAGCATCTATGACTAATAATCCACCGCCGGGTTGTCATCCGAGTCCCCCGTTGGTATTAAGTTGCAAGCAACGGATAATTGCATTAAGTAAAGTGCGTAATGTAAACAAACACATATGCCCGTGGACATAGCATCGTTAGGTTATCCCTAGTGGCAACAGCACATCCACAACCTTAGAACTTTCTGTCACTGTCCCAGGTTAAACGGAGACATGAACCCACTATCTAGCATAAATACTCTCTCTTGGAGTTACAAGCATCTACTTGGCCAAAGCATCTACGAGTAACGGAAAGCATGCAAGATCTTAAATAACATATAAGATAGATTGATAATCAACTTGACATAATATTCAATATTCATCGGATCCCAGCAAACACAACATGTAGCATTACAATAATATGATCTTGATCATGTAGGGCAGCTCACAAGATCTAAACATGATGGCACAAAGTGGAGAGACAACCATCTAGCTACTGCTATGGACCCGTAGTCCAAGGATGAACTACTCACGCATCACTCCGGAGGCAGGCATGGCGATGTAGAAGCCTCCGGTGACGATTCCCCTCTCCGGCAGGGTGCCGGGAAGAGGTTCTGAACCCTCCCGAGCTAGGGTTGACGACGGCGGCGTCTCTGGATCTTTTCGTGGATATTTGCTCAGGTACTTAGGGTTTTCGCGTCGGGGGGAATAAGTAGGCGAAAGGGCGGCGGCTGCGGACCCCGAGGGGCCCACACCACCCAGGGCGCGGCAGAGGGGGCCCGCGCCCTGTGGCTGTGGGGCCCTGGTGGCCCTCCTCTCTGCTCCTTCGCTCCGTCAGGCGTGTTCTGGAAAAATAGGCACCCCCGTGTAGTTTCGTCCAATTCCGAGAATATTTCCAGACTAGCTTTTCTGGAATACAAAAACAGCAGAAAACAGGAACTGGCACTTCGGCATCTTGTTAATAGGTTAGTCCCAAAAAATGTATAAAAGTGATATAAAGTAGATGCAAAACATGTAGCAATTGGTATAAAACAAGCATGGAACATCAAAAATTATAGATACGTTTGAGACGTATCAGCATCCCCAAGCTTAGTTCCTACTCGTCCTCGAGTAGGTAAACGATAAAAACAAATAATTTTTGAGGTGACATGCTACTATCATAATCTTGATCATATAATATTGCAAGGCACATGTAAATGAATGAAGTGATCCAAGTCAATGGTCTATAATTTGCTACCAAATAGATAATGAGTAAACAATGAATCACACAAGCTAAACGTTTTCATGAATAGTACTTTCGAGACAAGCATCAAACAGTTTTGCATAAGTGTTAACTCATAAAGCAATAGTTTCTAACAAAAGGTATTTAATCAACACAAAGGAAGAATTTAGTTTCAGCATTTGCTTCAACTTTCAACATATTTATCTCATGGATATTGTCAACACAAAGTAGTATAACAAGTCCAATACATTGCATATAACGCATGTTGTAACAAAGTTGACACTAGTGTTTGCTTGTGGAAGACAGAAAGAATAGGAAAACTGACTCAACATAAAAGTAAAAGAAAGGCCCTTCGCAGAGGGAAGCAGGGATTAAATCATGTGCTAGAGCTTTTAGGTTTTTGAAAGCATATAGAGATTGCATAAAATATTTGATACTCCTCCCAACCTTGCTAACACAAGCCATGGCTAACCGAATCCTCGGGTGCCTTCCATCAATCACATACCATGGAGGAGTATCTATTTTTGAGAGGTGTTTGTTAATTGTCAACGAATGGTAGCGGGTGAGAACAGTATTCTACCTGTCGAACGGACTTTTAAGAGCGGCTCCCATGAAGGACGTTATTTCTACCAGCAAGGCAGATCATCCCTCTTTCTCTTTGGTTTACACACATTCAGGTATTTCACTGTTTGTCATTGCTTACTGATGAATCAGGGCAAAAGTGTGAAGAGAATTAATTGGTTAAAGTTGTAATTAATTGGGACTGGGCACCCCGTTGCCAGCTCTTTTTGCAAGTTATTGGATAAGCGGATGTATATGCCACTAGTCCAGGTGTAAAAGTCCACTCGACAAATAGAATAAAGAATAACCACACTAATTCCTCATGAGCTAGTAAACATTGACACAAAAAGGGAATAATAACATTTTGAATAATTTAAAGGTAGCACATGAAAAATTTACTTGGAGTGGCAAGGAAATACCACATATAGGTAGTTATGGTGGACACAAATGGCATGGATTTTGGCTCAAGGATTTGGATGCACGAGAAGCATTCCCTCTCAGTACAGAGTTTAGGCTAGCAAGGTTATGTAAGCAAACAAGAATATCAACCCGTACACCAAGTTTTATATGACAAACATATTGCAAACGTTATAAGACTTCATACCGTCTTCCTTGTTAACCAAACCCTGTTATTAGAAAATATCTAGACCTTAGAGGTACCACCGATGCAAACCAAATTTTCAACAAGCTTTACGGTAGTTCTTCACTAATAGGCTTAACTCATGTGATGCACAATTTAATCATGATCTACTTGTTAACTCAAAACAATTGACAAGCATCAAGTTATCCATTTTAGTGATCTACAAGATTAAGCAAGTTTTTCCTTATACCAATTACCACATGCAACATTTTCTGAACCAACCAAACACCAATCAATTTATTTCATCAACTCTCCAAACAAATATAAGTGAAGCAAGAGAGTACTTTCTACAAAAGAAAGCTAATAGCTCTGACAAGAGATACATGAAAACAAGAGCTAAAAGCTGAACAGCGCTAGATATGAATACTCAACAAATATAAGTGAAGAATAGGAGTATTCTCATGAAAAAGCGGAGCGTGTCTCTCTCCCAATCAAGAATGCTAGGGTCCAGTCAAGCTTTATTGAAAATAAAATGCAATACTGAAAATAAAAAGCACACAGACGCTCCAAGAAAAGCACATATGATGTGAAAGAATTAAAATATAGTTTCACTAGAGATGACCTGATAATTTTGACGATGAAGAAGGGGATGCCTTGGGCATCCCCAAGCTTAGACGCTTGAGTCTTCTTGAAATATGCTGGGGAGATCCATGGGAGCCTCCCCAAGCTTAAGCTCTTCACTCTTCTTGATCCTATTTTATATCTGTAACATCCCAAAAATATTATCAGTGTTATTACTCCAAAAATGAGAGCCACAAAAACTTTTGTTAATTATTATGTGTTGTTTGTTAATTGTTGCTTATGGTAATTACTTCTTGTTGTTTGTGTTGCTTGTTTGCTTGAAATTAATAGAAAGAAAATGCAAAAGCAAAAGTGAAACAAGAAAATAAAGTGACAAATAAGAAACTCAATAATGTTCCAAACAAAATTCAGAGGAATGTTATTTGAAAACCTCTCATTTACATCTTATCACTTACCTCTTCCAAATAATATTTTACATCTATTTTAAAATTCAAAAATAAAAACATTGAAATAAAACAAAATGCCATAAATAAAACCTATGAAAGAAAATGATTCAAAACATTTTAGTTTACAAAGCCAAATTTTGTGGAGCTTCTACATGTTATGGGGAGGCCCCACAATTATTTGCAAATTTTTCTAAAGGTTTAAGTGCCCTAAATAAATCCTAGAAAAGCTATGGACTAAAAGAAATAAAGGAAAAACAGAAAAGAAAAGGAGGCAGGGGGGTTTTGGCAAAAATGCCATCGTCCACCTCTCTCCCTCGCCCCGACGCGCCCGCCGTTGTCGCCGTGGCACGCCTGCCGTTTTCCTGGCGCCCAGGCCCCACTGCTCGCGCTCGTCCACGCCATCGAACCTCTGCAGCCTCTGCGCGCAGAGGAGAGCTCTCGAGCGCTCTCCCTCGCCTTAACGCCGCTGCACCCTCTGCATCGCCGTGGCAGCCGCGGCGAAGCGGCCCAATTCGAGCACCTCTCTGCTCCTCGACACGCCGCGCTTGGCCGAGACCTTCTTAGAATGAACCGGACCCGGTAAACACCACGTCGCACGATCCCTGCACCTCGACGCGGAATCGAGAGAAAGGTTGCCGCGGGCGCGCCATGGACCTCGGTGATGAACCGCGACCACCGTGGACCGCCCTCGCGCGATTTAAAGCCACCCCGAGCCCTATGGACACTCCACACCAACCCCACTCCCTCACTGCCCCTCTCGATCGCCGTGCACGCCAGGAGGGCGTGCTTGCCGCAGCCTCTGCCGCCGTTGAGGTCGAGCACGGCTGCGATGCCACACTCTTCCCATTCTCTCCTTCCTGGCCGTACTCTCTTCCTTAGCAACACCGCAATCACCCGAGCCCTTTTTCCTCTTTTTCGTGCACAGACGCGACCGCAGGAGCTCACCGGAGTTCGTTGCCGTGGCCGTGGAAGTCGACGCCTCGCCGTCGCCGCTGCACGCCATCCAGCAAGTGAAACTCGCGCCACGACCTTCCCCGAGCCTCCGCCGTCGATTCAGTCATCACCGCCGTCTGCCGTGCCCTCTAGGTGAGGTTTCGTCCACCTCGCCGTCGCCGGAGCCTCGGCGCGCCAGAAATGGTCGTCGCCGTTGCCTTTGAACAGGGCCGTTGGATCTAAATCCAACGGCAGCGTAACGCTTCGCTGTAGCCAGCCGCTGACGGGCTGACCCCACCCGTCAGCATTTTAATCATTTCTCGCGTTCGCTGAGTCGCTGACGAGTGGACCACCCGTCAGATTTCTCAGCATTATCCTGAATAGTAAACTTTTCGAATTTAAATCTCTCTGTGAAATCAGTACTGGATCCAACTTTGAAATTCAATATCTCGAGATTTAGGAATCCAAATAAATCAAAACTCAATTGTTCTGGAATCTTATTAAAATGTTTTAACCAACCAATTGGATTCATTCCATTTAATTAAATAAATAAAAAGTATTATTCAAAATACTACAGAAGGTTTAA
>CAMZMU010000041.1:102576279-102661793 GCA_947311845.1 Poa pratensis
CAAACGTGGCGTCCTATCTTGCGGGGACATCGCTGCGAGGTCTATACAGATCACAAAAGCTTGAAGTAATTTTCACCCAGAAAGATCTGAACCTGCGACAGAGGAGATGGATGGAATTAATCAAGGATTATGATATTGGAATCCATTATCACCCTGGAAAGGCTAATGTCGTTGCCGATGCCCTTAGTCGCAAACCTTGCACCCTGAATGCCTGATTCAAGCCGAACAGCCAGCCTTGTTCAAAGAGTTCCAAGATTTTGGACTAGAGCTTGTTAGCCATGGATCTCGCCAATTTAGAGTTAACCCCAACCCTGATGGATCAAATCAAGAAGCCCAGAAAGGTCATGAAAGCATTGAAGGATTAGGAAGAAGATTTCCCTCGGCAAAGCACCCGGTTTTACCGAAGATGCTGAAGGAGTGCTGAAATTCAATGACCGTATCTGTGTGCCCAATGTCACGGAACTTAAGGATTAATCCTGAAGGAGGCCCATGAGACCCCTTTTCAATCCACCCCGGCGGAACCAAAATGTACCAAGACCTTCGAGAAAGATTTTGGTGGCATGGAATGAAGCGAGAGATTGGTTGTTCGTAGCCAAGTGTGACATCTGCCAGCGAGTTAAGGCTGAACATCAGCGACCCGCTGGATTGCTTCAACCTTTGAAAATTCCCGAGTGGAAGTGGGATGAGATTGGAATGGATTTTATTACCGGACTTCCAAGATCTAACCGAGGCCATGATTCAATCTGGGTCATCGTTGATCGACTGACCAAGGTTGCCCACTTTGTTCCTGTCAAGACCACTCATACCGGAGCTCAGTTAGCAGACTGTATATTTCCAGAATAGTGAGCCTGCATGGTGTGCCTAAGAAGATTGTATCTGATAGAGGCACGCAATTCACCTCAAGATTCTGGAAATCCCTTCATGAAGCCCTCGGAACCAAGTTAGCATTTAGCACAGCTTATCATCCCCAGACCGATGGCCAAACTGAGCGAGACGAGTGAACCAGATATTGGAGGACATGCTTCGCGCATGTGTTCTATCCTATGGTTCCAAGTGGGAAGATTGTCTTCCGTTTGCAGAGTTCTCGTACAACAACAGTTATCAGTCCAGTCTGCAAATGGCCCCTTTTGAAGCCCTTTACGGCAAGAAGTGTCGTACACCCCTGAATTGGTCCGATACCAGAGAAAGCAAATTGTTCAGACCAGATACCCTCCGTGAAGCTGAAGAGCAAGTTCAGCTTATTCGTGAACGCCTCAAAACTGCCCAATCCCGTCAGAAGAGTTACGCTGACACCAAGCGCCGTGACCTCACCTTCAACGTCGGAGATTATGTTTATCTCCGAGTGACACCCCTCAAGGGAATGCAGCGTTTCCATGTCAAAGGAAAGTTAGCGCCAAGGTATATTGGACCCTTCAAGGTCATTGCTCGTCGAGGAGAAGTATCCTATCAGCTGGAATTGCCCCAGGAGTTAGGGATTATCATGATGTCTTCCACATTTCCTTGCTCCGGAAATGTCTTGAAGTTCCTGACCAGCCTGATGTTTTCAAAAACATCGACCACCTCTCCATCGACCTGAACCAAGACCTGACCTATCGTGAGAGACCCCTCAAATTCTCGAAGAAGATGTTCGTGTTACCCGAAGACGTGCGATCAAGTTTTACAAAGTCCAGTGGACTAACCACTCTGAAGAAGAAGCAACTTGGGAACGCGAAGATTATCTTCGGAAGCGAGTTTCCAGACCTCTTTAGTACCCAGGCCTAGCAAATCTCGGGACGAGATTTATTCTAAGGGGGGAAGGATTGTAACATCCCAAAAATATTATCAGTATTATTATTCCAAAATGAGAGCCAACAAAAACTTTTGTTTTTATGTGTTTTTGTTAATTGTTGCTTGTGGTAATTACTTCTTGTTGTTTGTGTTGCTTGTTTGCTTGAAATTAATAGAAAGAAAATGCAAAAGCAAAAGTGAAACAAGAAAAATAAAAGTGACAAATAAGAAACTCAATAATGTTCCAAACAAAATTCAGAGGAATGTTATTTGAAACCTCTCATTTACATCTTATCACTTACCTCTTCCAAATAATATTTTACACCTATTTTAAAATTCAAAAATAAAAACAATTGAAATAAAACAAAATGCCATAAAAAAACCCTATGAAAGAAAATGATTCAAAACATTTTAGTTTGCAAAGCCAAATTTTGTGGAGCTTCTACATGTTATGGGGAGGCCCCACAATTATTTGCAAATTTTTCTAAAAGGTTTAAGTGCCCTAAATAAATCCTAGAAAAGCTACTGGACTAAAAAGAAATAAAGGAAAACAGAAAAGAAAAGGAGGCAGGGGGGTTTTGGCAAAAATGCCATCGTCCACCTCTCTCCCTCGCCCCGACGCGCACCGCCGTGTCGCCGTGGCACGCCTCGCCGTTTTCCTGGCCGCCCAGGCCCCCCTGCTCGCGCTCGTCCACGCCATCGAACCTCTGCAGCCTCTGCGCCGCAGAGGAGAGCTCTCGAGCGCTCTCCCTCGCCTTAACGCCGCTCTGCCCCTCTGCATCGCCGTGGCAGCCGCGGCGAAGCCGGCCCAAATTCGAGCACCTCTCTGCTCCTCGACACGCGCTTGGCCGAGACCTTCTAGAACGAACCCGGACCCCGGTAAACACCACGTCGCCACGATCCCCTGCACCTCCGCCGCGGAATCGAGAGAAAGGTTGCCGCGGGCGCGCCATGGACCTTGCCGTGAACCGCGACCACCGTGGACCGCCCTCGCACTATAAAGCCACCCGAGCCCCTATGGACACTCCACACCACCCCACTCCCTCACTGCCCCTCTCGACTCGCCGTGCACCGCCAGGAGGGCGTGCTCTGCCGCAGCCTCTGCCGCCGTTGAGGTCGAGCACGGCCGCGATGCCACACTCTCCCATTCTCTCCTTCCTGGCCCGTACTCTCTTCCTTAGCAACACCGCATCACCCGAGCCCTTTTTCCCTCTTTTTCGTGCACAGACGCGACCGCAGGAGCTCGCCGGAGTTCGTTGCCGTGGCCGTGGAAGTCTGACGCCTCGCCGTCGCCGCTGCACGCCGTCCCAGCAAGTGAAACTCGCGCCACGACCTTCCCCGAGCCTCCGCCGTCGATTCACGTCATCACGCCGTCTGCCGTGCCCTCTAGGTGAGGTTTCCGTCCACCTCGCCGTCGCCGGAGCCTCGGCGCCGCCCAGAAATGGTCGTCGCCGTTGCCTTTGAACACGGGCCGTTGGATCTAAATCCAACGGCAGCGTAACGCTTCGCTGTAGCCAGCGCTGACGGGCTGACCCCACCCGTCAGCATTTTAATCATTTCCCCGCGTTCGCTGAGTCGCTGACGAGTGGACCCCACCCGTCAGATTTCTCAGCATTATCCAGAATAGTAAACTTTTCGAATTTAAATCTCTCTGTGAAATCAGTACTGGATCCAACTTTGAAATTCAATATCTGAGATTTATGAATCCAAATAAATCAAACTCAATTGTTCTGGAAAGCTTATTAAAATGTTTAACCAACCCAATTGTATTCATTCCATTTAATTAAAAAAATAAAAAGTATTATTCAAAATACTACAGAAGGTTTAAATTCTAACTTGTTTGTTTCTGATACTCTGTTAGTCCAAATAATTCCAAACCAATTTTGTTAGCTTAGTACTGCCTTGTATTAGCTTCCCTAATTTTGGTAGAATTAATTGTGCAGTAGTATTTGTTTAGTATTAAGTTGAAATTTAAACACCCTTCTGCACTCAAACATTTAATAGTTTAAATGGTTAACCCAAATGAATTAGGACCAATTTTGTTAGGTCACATTTAGTCATGTTTAGTCACCCCTAAAAGGATTTAATTTTGAAGCAATAGAATTTAAATGGATAGCCAAAACTTGGTTATTAAGCTTCTGGATTCAAACAAATGTGTAGGGAGTTTAGTAACTCCAATTGAACCAAATCAAATTGTGTTGTCTTCTACACATCAGTAGCTTTCCATAGAATTTTAGTTTGTATTTTTGTGACCAACAAACTCAAGTTATTGAATTAAACATGTTCACAAGTTTCTGCCATAATTTTGAACATAAACAAATGATGTTTAATTCAATTATTTTGAAACCAAATTGTATGGTTTGATGTGTGCAGTAGCTTGTGTGATGTTCATGATTGTTGTGTTGAGATGATTGCTTGTATAGCTTAGTGATTGTTTGCATTGTTTGTTTATTATTAGACGAGAACGTTGTCGGATATATCGAGGAAGGAGAGTTTGCGAATTTGAAGAACAAGAGCAAGATCACTTTGCCAAGCAAGGCAAGCTATTCTCTGAGCTTGCACTACAAACATATGCATCTTCATAACATGTTTTACTCTTAAGCAATGGTTTACAAAACCTTTTCGAAAAGTATATGGAAATTATTTTGCCACCCTATGTAGTATATATAAAAACTTTAGGATGGGAAACAATGTTGTTTATTCAAAACTCCTTTGCAATTACTTGTGAGTGTTATGAAATGCCGAGATGTCGGTGTTGGGTGGAGAAGTGGAAAATGGTGATGTTTATGAAAAATGCACAGTGTCCTAGTACTATGACGACCAATCTTACCCTGTGCGACCACATTTACCATATATGGGAAAAGGCTTAGTCATGTAGTTTGCTCTTATTAGTATGGGATACCTCATCGACGGAGATGACTCCGTTATGCATGAGGGGATGGTCTGAGGACCTACCCCTGACCGGGTCCTCACACAAGTTGGTGGGGAGGATAGAAGGTTCCACCATAAACCGCCGGACAAAACTATGAGTCCTCACACTTAGGGTTTCTGACGGGAAACTGGACTGGGTGTTGATGGAAAGTGTCATATGGGAAGGATCCTGTACTAGCATGAGCAAATAAGAGGCTATGGCCGGCGGCTTACTTCGCATACACCTGGTATGGCGAGACGTGGCAGACACGATGAGTGCCGGATGGATGTGGGCTAAAAGCGTGCTACCTCTGCAGAGTGTTAAAACTATTCGAATAGCCGAGTCCTCGGATATGGACAATTGGGAGACTGTCCTAAGACCTTGTGCAAGTTTTTAAAAGACTTTGAGTTTTAAAAAGAAAATGAAGTGGAGAATATTCCTACACCTATACCAACGGATCGGTATGAGGTGGTTGGATGAGTGGACCATGACGGGCTATGTCGGAAAAAGGAGGAGTTTTGGAGAAACAGATAAATGGTGATTCTTTAAAAGTGGTTATAAAACTCTTCTTACCTTTTTCAATAAAGATATGAGATGCTTTAAAGAAATAAAAGTTGTCAACTAAAATAAAACTAGTGCACACTCATGTTGGGGTAGTTTGCGAGTACATTCAAATGTGCTCATATTGGTTTCGTCCCTGGCTATTGTCCTAGCCAGACTACGAGGAGGATCACTACGCCGAGCAGGAATATGGTGACTTCTACGCCAACTAAGGATCTCCACAAGTCAGCTGCCTGTCGGGTTGTCATCGTTATAATATGATGTCTACTACGCCGTAGCTTCCGCTGATATTTTGGTTTGGCCCATGAAGGCACCTATGTAAGACTTGGTCTAAATGACCATTTATGTAAGACTTTTTATTCGGTATTGTAATGGATGTAAACTTTGGTATCCATTCGGATTATGTGCAACGACAGACTGATCACGGGATCGTTGTGTTAAGCATAATCGGGTATTTCGGACAGCTAGTCCGGGTCCCCACAATATCATCCTTCTCTCTTGACCCTTGAAAACTTCCGTCACACCAAACTCAAAGTAGATCTCATTAGAGGGTTAGTGCATAATCAAAAATTCACATGTTCTGTAAAGACGCAATATGATTTGTTACTTTAAACATTAGCTACAGCCACTGATGTTATTTGAAGCTCTTCCACCCAAAAAAGAATTTCACTCAACACTAGTAAAAGAGAGAATGCGAAAAATAAAAAGACATAATCTGTCTAAAACAGAACAGTCCGCAAAGACGAATTTTTTCGAGGCACTTACGACGCTCAGATCGAGAAACTCTGAACTAATGGAAGTTTCAGACATTCATAAAGATTATGCACAAAAAATTTCAGATTTTTTTAACAATCTGGTGATTTTAGGAATTTCGTACAGTGAACAGCAAAAATCTGTTTCTGCGCAGCAATCAAAATTAAGCATCATCTTATCATTAGAGGCTACTCTTGGCACAACAATGCGAGAAAATAAAGATACAAAGGAGTTGCTACAGAAGTAAACAAACTCCTTGACTCAATAAAAGAAAAATTGCAGAAAAATAAAATGGGTTGCCTCCCATAAGCGCTTTTCTTTAACGCCTTTTAGCTAGGCACAAAGCATGCATCAAGTATTACCAAGTGAAGAAGCATCAACATTCTTACGCTTAGCTCTCTTACCTTTACCTTTATCTTTAGGAAATACTTGGTTACACATAGGTGAAGAGGCGAAATTCATAGTGCCTTGGCCCACATCTATTATTGCTCCAAAGCGTTCAGCAGGGACCTTCCAAGCGTAATTTGTCCTACTCCTGCACATTCAATGACAAGATAATCAATAGATATTGTTATCCCTAAGAGTTTTGTAAATACTCCTTCAGCTACTCCCCTTGGTAATTTAATAGTATTATCACCCAAAGTTATACATCTTCGCATTTGGAAAGCTCCCAAAGATTTAAGGAATCATAAATATTCTTGGGCATTAAACAGAATTCAGACATAATATCACAGCGAGAATGAAAAGTTTCACCATTTATAACAACTTTTACTGAGGGAATCCATCCCGATGGTTCAAAATTTACGGGCACATTATCATAATGTTCACGAATCTGATTATACCCTTCTTTTAGACCACTATGTTCTTGTTTTCAAGAGCGTTAAGTCTATCACTTATGCTTGTCAAAGCCAAATCAATTTTAGTGATTGGGGCGCTAGAAATTGTAATCAATTTTTTTATAGCATTAAAAGCTTGATCCCCATCATAACGAAGGAAATCTCCTCCTACCACAGAATCTAAAGCATATCTGTAGCAAAGAACAAGACCAAAATAAAAGCTACTAAGAAGCAGGCTTAAAGTCATTTTAGGTTCAGTTTTAGCATAGGACTCAGATATTCTAGACCAAGCATCTTTAAAACTCTCCTCACTCCCTTGCTTGAAAGTGAAGATCTCTTCTTCAGGTGACATTACTACTGGAACAGGGCTAGACATGATGACTAACAGAAAACAAAACTGAAAATAAACTGAATGCAAGTAACTAATTTTTGTGTGTTTTTGATAATTGAAAGCAAACAAGATAAAATAAAATAAACTAAGCAAGACAAAAACAAAGTAAAGAGATTGGAAGCGTGAAACTCCCCTTGCAGAAGACTGCTGTCTCCCCGGCAATGGCGCCAGAAAAATAGGTGTCGAAGGGGAGATAGGAGTCTGCTGAACCGAAGTGCTTCCACTCCCCGGCAACGACGCCAGAAAAATAGCATGATGACGTGAAACACACGTTCGTTGGGAGACCCCAAGAGGAAGGTATGATGTAGTCAGCAGCAAGTTTTCCCTCAGAAAGAAACCAAGATTATCGAACCAGTAGGAGCAGCAACTCTTCAGAAGGTTGTCAACGGCGCCAGAAAAATAGCTGTCGCAGGGAGTCTGGACTGTTGACGTGGAATCTGCACACAACACAATCAAACTACTTTGCCCCAATGAAACAGTGAGGTTGTCAATCTCACTGGCTTGCCGAAAACAAAGGATTAAACGTATGGTGTGGAAAATGAGTATTAAATTGCATAGAATGAAAAGGAACAGTTTGCAGTTTGTGGTTGTTTAATCAGTGTAAAAGAATGGACCGGGGTCCACAGTTCACTAGTGGTGTCTCTCCATAAAAGATAACTAACATGTTGGGTGAACAAATTACAGCTGGGCAATTGACGAATAGTGAGCGCATGACAATGCATATACATGACATGTTGACTACTATGATATTTAATTGGGCATTACGACATAATACATAGATCGTTATCCAACAGCATCTATGACTAATAATCCACCGCCGGGTTGTCATCCGAGTCCCCGTTGGTATTAAGTTGCAAGCAACGGATAATTGCATTAAGTAAAGTGCGTAATGTAAACAAACACATATGCCCGTAGACATAGCATCGTTAGGTTATCCCTAGTGGTAACAGCACATCCACAACCTTAGAACTTTCTGTCACTGTCCCAGGTTAAACGGAGACATGAACCCACTATCTAGCATAAATACTCTCTCTTGGAGTTACAAGCATCTACTTGGCCAAAGCATCTACGAGTAACGGAAAGCATGCAAGATCTTAAATAACATATAAGATAGATTGATAATCAACTTGACATAATATTCAATATTCATCGGATCCCAGCAAACACAACATGTAGCATTACAATAATATGATCTTGATCATGTAGGGCAGCTCACAAGATCTAAACATGATGGCACAAAGTGGAGAGACAACCATCTAGCTACTGCTATGGACCCGTAGTCCAAGGATGAACTACTCACGCATCACTCCGGAGGCAGGCATGGCGATGTAGAAGCCTCCGGTGACGATTCCCCTCTCCGGCAGGGTGCCGGGAAGAGGTTCTGAACCCTCCCGAGCTAAGGTTGACGACGGCGGCGTCTCTGGATCTTTTCACGGATATTTGCTCAGGTACTTAGGGTTTTCGTGTCGGGGGGAATAAGTAGGCGAAAGGGCGGCGGCTACGGACCCCCGAGGGGCCCATACCACCCCAGGGCGCGGCAGAGGGAGGAACCGCGCCCTGTGGCGTGTGGGGCCCTGGTGGCCCTCCTCTGCTGCTCCTTCGCTCCGTCAGGCGTGTTCTGGAAAAATAGGCACCCCCGTGTAGTTTCGTCCAATTCCGAGAATATTTCCAGACTAGCTTTTCTGGAATACAAAAACAGCAGAAAACAGGAACTGGCACTTCGGCATCTTGTTAATAGGTTAGTCCCAAAAAATGTATAAAAGTGATATAAAGTAGATGCAAAACATGTAGCAATTGATATAAAACAAGCATGGAACATCAAAAATTATAGATATGTTTGAGACGTATCATTGGACAAGACCAAGACTCAAGTCAAGCTGGCGGGTCCACCGTCAAGACACGCATGGCCTACATCGACTAAGGGCTCCGGTCCTGGGGACCTTCGGGTCCCCGAACCAAGCAAGAAGGCCAGGAAGGACCTGAGAGCCCGAGTTCCCGGCAGGAGGCCGGGCTCCCTCTCGGGTAATTCCCCATGTCCCTGTGGATAAGCACTCCACCTCATCGCGGAAGACTTGGGAAGCAAGGCGAAGGCAGCGCGGTCGGGAAGCACGTCCCGTGGTGGTGTCAGCTCCTGTCCACCCCAAGGCGGACGCTCCCACCTAACCCAAAGGAGACACTAGGCTGAGGAGAGGCCACGTCTCCTCCTAAACTAGATGAGGAGGGTCCTTCACCCGAAGGTCCCTCATGCCCCTCACGTGACCCTGTGGCAACCCCTTAGCCTATAAAAGGAGGACCAAGGCACGGAGGAGGAGGAGGGCGAAGCAAGGACAAACACAAGCTATAACCAGAGCAAGACTAGACTAGGGCTGCGAAGGTAGAGAGGAAGGTGATCTCCTCCGGGTCAGGATCTGTCCTTCTTCTACCTCCAGCCAAAACCCTTCCGGTACCCCATCCGGGAGGTTCCATTGTAAGCCACACTATGAAGAACCCATCAATCCAGACATGCAGGAGTAGGGTGATACGTCCAAAACGTATCTATAATTTTTGATTGTTTCATGCCATTTTTATGCTTTTAGCACTTGTTTTATATTAAGTTTATTATTTATTTGGACTAACCTACTAATAGTTGCAAAAGTGCACAATGTTCTTGTTTTACTCTTTGATGTGTAGAAATTATCAAGAATACAAGAGGAAACCTTGTTGGAGTCGAATTGGGACTTTCCTGAAATCTGTCTGAGAACTTTTTACGAAGATTGCCAGTTTGACCCTCGAAGATGACGTTATATGGAGACCTGGCTGTTACGAAAGTTGTCACAATTTTCCATACGAAGATTTTAAGCCCGAGATCAGCCCAATCGGAGTTCGGACGCGGCCTGTAGGCCCGTTTTGGTGGAACCCTAAAAGGGGGTGACGGAAATCCGAGAAGATATATAAAGGGAGGAAACCTAATTCGTGGAGGACTCCTCCACCCACGAATTTCAGCCACCAAAAGCCACGTTTTTGCCTCCCCCATGGATCCCATCTCCATGGGGGAGGGCTCCCAAGAAGCCATGAAGGAGGGAGGCTAAGGGGCGGCGCTCCCCAAGCTTGCCGGCGGCGGGGAAAGGAGTTCCCGCCGCCGGCGCCGCCGCCGCGCCCTGCGCCCCGCTGCCCTCTCCGCCGTCTTCACCGCCATCTCCATCACCATCTCCTCCTTGTATTCAGTGGTTCATCCTCCCACAAACCTCTGTACCGTCCTATGTAAACATGGTGTTTGATGCTATAATATTTATCCTATGATTTACATCATGTTTCCGTAGTTTATTTGTCTTTTGATTGCTTAATTGAATGCATGAGGTTCATTAGAGTTGTATGTCTATATGGTGCTGTCCTTTGGTGTCCATTATATTTGTGCGCGCATGGATCAAACACCCTAGGGTTGGTAGTATTTGTAACGAAGCGGGGGAAGTTCTGCCGGAGTGACAGAAACCTGAGAACGCGAACCGATTAGTTGCACGTATGGGAGTAAGAGGACCTTGAACTTAAGGCTATGGTTGGGGAAACCTTAATGCATTGTTAGTATTTGCGGATGCTTTCTAACAATCCAATCATATAGTACTTGTAATCCCAAGTAGTGGAGTGCATGTATATTTAGCCTCTCCCACATAGAAAACTGCATCGAAGACAATGAACCAAGTACCTTCACTAATTAATCTTGGACAAAGCCACCACAATTACCACCACTTTTCCACACTCATGGTACTGTTATATGGTTACTTAGTGTATTTTATTGCTGCAGCACTAACATTTACTTTCTTGTATTTATTATCTTGCAAAACTACTCTCATACCCGTATTGTCTAGTTATTTTCTAGATAATGCAAACGTTTAGTGTGCGTAGAGTTGTATCAGTGGTTGATAGAACTTGAGAGAATACTTATCCTACCTTTAGCTCCTCGTTGGGTTCGACACTCTTACTTATCGAAAAGGCTACACGCGATCCCCTATACTTGTGGGTTATCAAGACCTTTTCTGGCGCCGTTGCCGGGGAGCCATAGCGTAGGTTAATGTTCTTGTGTGCACTTGTTTGCTTTATCTCTAAGTAGTTTTTATTTTCAGTATTAAGTTGTTCTTTATCTTACTATGGATAGGGAATGCGAATTACAAAAAAAATTAGGTGTAGTTGTTATCTAAAAACGTTTTCAAAAAGAAAAGTGATTGGAAAGATGAGTAATGGTTAAATGGGGGTCGACCTTGAACACTTGTGTTCATGCCTATGAAACCAAAACAAATCTTTCCATGGAAGCTTTTCATTAAAAACATGTAAATATTGTAAATATTGTGTATATACCTCTGTACATAAAAATAAAATGCTAATTATAGTCTTTAGTTAATTGAAAGTTGATAGTTTTACTTTGCTGTCCAGAAACAGATTTTCTGTGCTCCACCGTATTAAATGTTTAAAATCACCAGAACGTGATCTTGATCTGAAATTTCTTGAGTGCAAAGTGATGCTTATTAGCTTTCTTTCATTAGACTAACTTTTTCTGATTTAAGGTACGTAGATAGGTCGAAAAATTCGATCTTTACTGACTGTTCTGTTTAGACAGATTTTGTGCTTCTCTGTAAATAAAATCGTGATAAATCTCAGAATAGTATTTTGACTTGAAAATTTTTGTGCATAAACCTGAGATTATTATCTTTCTTTCATTAGACTAAAGTTTTTCGATTTGAGCTACTTAACTATCTCGTTGAATGCCATCTTTACGGACTGTTCAGTTTTGACAGATTTCTTTGTTTATTCAATATTGTACTTGGTGTTGTTAGTTTCATTAGTTTTTCGACGGACAACGGAAATCATGAACACCTTAGTATATACAGTGGCTAATGTTGAGTAAAAATTATAAAACTTGTCAATGCTTGAACATGAGTGGATTTTATTTAATGAGTACTAACCCTACTAATGAGTTTTGTGAAGTTTTATGTGGATGTAGCTTATAAGATCTAATCAATATGGTGATATGAGATGAATAAGAAGACGCAAGAGCTCAAGCTTGGGGATGTGTAGGTGCATCCCAAGAACATATTCAAGAAGATACAATCATCTAAGCTTGGGGATGCCCGAGTCATCCCCCTATTCATCAACTAACATGAGGTTGTCTCGTTCATACTCTATATTACCCGTCCACATGATATGTATTGTCTTAACTTGTATTATAATTGCTTTTATATGTCTTGGTTTTACCTTCTTTAGTTTTATTAGGCTCCTTATTTGGTTTCGATTGCTTCTTTACTTTCACTTATAAATTCAAAATAACAAAAATATTTTCTTTTGTTTTGCTTCTTTGTTTGGTTCTTTATTTTAATTTTATTTGGGTTTTACTTTTGATTTTTATTTAGAGTTTTCCTTGCTGTAGCTAGCATGTTTAGGTCTTGCTTAGCCTCTGGTTTCTTAGTTTATCAAAAATAAAGTACCAAGTTTTATCCATTTAGCTTAGTTGATACATATGTAAAAAGTGATTTTCTGTTTTCGGTATCTACTGCTTATTGCGCGATTTTTCATATTTTACTGGAAGCTCTAAAAATCACGAAAAAAATTACTGATGTTGTAGCACCTAATCCTCTGCATGTACAAAAATTGGCTAAAATTTCGGGCATGTTTAAGTGCACCTAAAAATTGCGTTTTCCAGCTGCTGTTTTTCTGGACAGATTCTGACTTTTGTTGCAAGAGTGGCCTCTTTTCGTTTTCATTTGATTTTTAATGGTTCTTACCTTTCATTTATAAGTTGGCCATTTAAGCAACCTTTCTGTAACTTAAAAACAAAATTTTATTTGGTTTAATAGTAGCACTTGGGAAATATTATCTATTGTACTAATGTCTAACCGCAGAAAAGAATGGGAAAGTTTTTGTGTTGAAGTTTTTTCACAGAGAATGAAGGAACACCAAACTATGGAATATTGAAGAATTACCAAAGTCATAAGCTTGGGGATGTCCCCGCATCCCTCTTCATCAATAACCCCACGGTTTGCAAACCTTTAAACTTTGTTTTTTGAGCAACATAGGAACTTAACTAAACTTGAAGCGGCTGTATTTTATTATCTATTTATCTTAGCATCAAACACCAGTTACATTAATAAGTGGATCATCACTATTTTATTTATCCTCTGTTTTCAATGTTTACTTGGTTAATGGATTACTTGTTGAAACTTAAAAATGATGTGTGAATAATACTGTTTAGTAGTTTATGTTTTCTTATGGTTAGTCTCAACTAGCTAATAGTGCATATTATGTTATTTTGATATCAACATGCATTGTCCTGTTCATAAGATGGTATGGTATTGTGGTATCCTCCTCTGAATAATTCACTTGAATCGACTTGGCACATGCTCACACATGTTATGACTGAAAAATAAAAGTCAATTAAGCCTTGATGATCTATTTTGCCTCAGAGTTTTAGTATCGTTTTTATGCCTCCGTTAATTTTATTTTGTCGCAAGCATGATTATGACCGTTATCGCTCTCGTGGTTGTCGCTTCCCAGTCTATTGCTAGCCTTCACTTGTACTGAGCGGGAATGCTGCTCGTGCATCCAAATCCTTAAAACCAAGTTATCCCAAAGAGTCCACCAAAAAATTCCTATGCATGGTATTTCAAGCCATTCCAAGTAAATTTGCATGTGCTACCTTTAAAACCTTCAAAATATTTCTCTTTTTGTGTCAATGTTTACTAGCTCATGAGGAATTAGTGTGGTTATTCTTTATTCTATTTGTCAAATGGACTTTTACACCTGGACTAGTGGCATATACATCCGCTTATCCAATAACTTGCAAAAAGAGCTGGCAACGGGGTGCCCAGTCCCAATTAATTACAACTTTAACCAATTAATTCTCTTCACACTTTTGCCCTGATTCATCAGTAAGCAATGACAAACAGTGAAATACCTGAATGTGTGTAAACCAAAGAGAAAGAGGGATGATCTGCCTTGCTGGTAGAAATAACGTCCTTCATGGGAGCCGCTCTTAAAAGTCCGTTTGACAGGTAGAATACTGTTCTCACCCGCTACCATTCGTTGACAATTAACAAACACCTCTCAAAACATTTTTACCTCTGTTTTTAAAACAAAAAGCTCTAGCACGTGTTAATCCCTGCTTCCCTCTGCGAAGGGCCAATCTTTTATTTTTATGTTGAGTCACCATCCTTTCTTTGAGCACTTCTTCGAGAGCATAGCTGTCGTTCTTAGTGTAATGTGCTTGTCCCAGAATACGATTAATTGAGGTATAACCATGATGCTTTTATCTTTGATATCTCTATATCTAGTCTTCACTTGAACTTCAGAGGTGCCTTGGCATTTATGTTTTGCTCCACAATTAAGGGCAAGCGAGATACCACTCTATCATGCTTTATTATGGTCATTACAATCTTGTTGATGTTTATAAATTTCATGTTATAAGCTCTTAGTTCGTTGATACTTTTCATTAGGAAACATGATTGCTAAGTTTTATTATCCATACATCATGCAATTGTTAAAGACCTGATCATAGCATTTACAATCAAAAATTATTTTGTTATCATTTACCTACTCGAGGACGAGCAGGAATTAAGCTTGGGGATGTTGATACGTCCAAAACGTATCTATAATTTTTGATTGTTTCATGCCATTTTTATGCTTTTAGCACTTGTTTTATATTAAGTTTATTATTTATTTGGACTAACCTACTAATAGTTGCAAAAGTGCACAATGTTCTTGTTTTACTCTTTGATGTGTAGAAATTATCAAGAATACAAGAGGAAACCTTGTTGGAGTCGAATTGGGACTTTCCTGAAATCTGTCTGAGAACTTTTTACGAAGATTGCCAGTTTGACCCTCGAAGATGACGTTATATGGAGACCTGGCTGTTACGAAAGTTGTCACAATTTTCCATACGAAGATTTTAAGCCCAAGATCAGCCCAATCGGAGTTAGGACGGAAATCCGAGAAGATATAAAAAGGGAGGAAACCTAATTCGTGGAGGACTCCTCCACCCACGAATTTCAGCCACCAAAAGCCACGTTTTTGCCTCCCCATGGATCCCACCTCCATGGGGGAGGGCTCCCAAGAAGCCATGAAGGAGGGAGGCTAAGGGGCGCTCTCCCCATGATGCCGGCGGCGGGGAAGGAGTTCCCCGCGCCGCCGGCGCCGGCGCCGCCCTGCGCTCCTCGCTGCCCTCTCCACCGTCTTCACCGCCATCACCATCTCCTCCTTGTATTCAGTGGTTCATCCTCCCACAAACCTCTATACCGTCCTATTTAAACATGGTGTTTGATGCTATAATATTTATCCTATGATTTACATCATGTTTCCGTAGTTTATTTGTCTTTTGATTGCTTAATTGAATGCATGAGGTTCATTAGAGTTGTATGTCTATATGGTGCTGTCCTTTGTTGTCCATTATATTTGTGCGCGCATGGATCAAACACCCTAGGGTTGGTAGTATTTGTAACGAAGCGGGGGAAGTTCTGCCGGAGTGACAGAAACCTGAGAACACGAACCGATTAGTTGCACGTATGGGAGTAAGAGGACCTTGAACTTAAGGCTATGGTTGGGAAACCTTAATGCATTGTTAGTATTTGTGGATGCTTTCTAACAAACCAATCATATAGTACTTGTAATCCCAAGTAGTGGAGTGCATGTATATTTAGCCTCTCCCACATAGAAAACTGCATCGAAGACAATGAACCAAGTACCTTCACTAATTAATTTTGGACAAAGCCACCACTTTTCCACACTCATGGTACTGTTATTTTAAGGTTACTTAGTGTATTTTATTGCTGCAGCACTAACATTTACTTTCCTGCATTTATTATCTCGCAAAGCTATCTCTCATATCCGTATTGTAGTCTAGTATTATTTCCTAGATAAAGTAAACGTTTGGTGTGCGTAGAGTTGTATCAGTGGTTGATAGAACTTGAGAGAATACTTATCCTACCTTTAGCTCCTCGTTGGGTTCAACACTCTTACTTATCGAAAAGGCTACACGCGATCCCCTATACTTGTGGGTTATCATAGGTCTTTTAGCCTCCGGGCGGCCTGAACCTGGGTAGCTCCTTGTGTCCCTTTGGTTGCATGCTTTGATCGTGGAGAGGAGAGCTTGATCTAGATTCCGCCCAAGAAGACGATTCTCAGCCTCCTTCGCGCCCAGTGCCGACCTAAAAGGGGGTATCCTAAACTCCCGGTGTCCGTGCAACAAGACACGACATCTGGCGCGCCAGGTAGGGGGCGCAAGCACTGGTTTCATCTTCATTAAGTTCATCGGCAAGTTCTTCGTCAAGCATGCCTCCGAGGAGGAAGGGAGATCCTGCGGCGTCCAAGCCAGTCTCTCCCTCACGCACTCAAGCTTCAGCTGAACGTCGTGCTGCTGGCGCACGGCGGAGCGTCTCTCCGTCCCCGCCTCCCATGGAGAGGGTGGCGCCGGACGAAGTGGATGGTCACGACAAGGACAACGGCCCTGGCGGAGCGGCGGCTCCAAAGGGCGCCACCATGCCTCCTCCTCGCTCGGGGGAGAAGAGCATCTGCAACGGCACTGGCGAGGAGCCCACCGCTGGAGGAGGGAACCACGACATTCGCCCCCGCGGGGATCCACGAGCATCCAAGAGCAAGACCTCCGCGCACTCGCCTTCGGACGTGCAAGCTCGCCATGATGCTCTAGTCGCTGCCAAGGCCCTGATGCAGTTCCCTCCAAGCAGCGGCGAACCCAAGGTCTACCAAGAATGGAGGACTCGCATCGAGAGGCTCCTCGACTTCACTGATGGTGGTCCGTGGGTCGAACCCACTCAAGCTCCCTCCGTCGACGATCCGGAGCAGCACAAGACAAGACACGTGATCCGCGAGGCCAGCCTCGTGGTGAACGTCAAGCCAAGACGGCGCCTCCTCGCACTGCGCCACCGATGGCTGATCGGCTAAACCGCGATCACGGCGTGGCCATCTCCATCAGGTCGTCTACCTCGCGCAACCCAGATCTTCGTGACGAGCTCAACAGCCGTCAGAATGAGGATATGCGCACCCGCATCGAGCGTCGCCGAGAACGTCACCGCCGGGAAGATCAGGGCATCGACCTTGCCGAAGGCTGCCTCGCCCTCGCCCCCGAGTTCCGCCACTTCAACTGGCCCAAGAAATTCAAGATCGACGTTCTCCGCTACGACGGCACCACGAACCCCCGGGACTTTCTGCAGATCTACTCTCTTGTTGCGATGGTTGCGTGGCCGACGAGGTCATGATGGCCAACTGGTTCCCATTGGCCCTGAAGGGAGACGCCCAGACTTGGCTTCTCAACCTTTCCAAGTGCTCCATCCGTTCCTGGTGGGCACTGAAGGAGCAGTTTCTAGGGGCTTTCCAAGGCGGGTACGAGTGCCCGGGGGCTCCCAGTGATCTCCACGACTTCAAGCAGCTGCCGGGTGAAACTCTCCGCAAGTTCATCCAGCGCTTGACCCAGAAGATGAACACCATCCTGTGCATCAAGGAGGAGTTGATGATCCAGTCCTTCCACGCCAACGTCCGCAACCCCAAGATGCGCGAGAAGCTGAGCATCCATCGCGTCGAATCTGCTCGAAAGCTCTGGGAGCTTGCAGATCGGTGCGCTCGAGCTGAAGAAGGAGCCAAGTTCCCCGGGGAGGATGAACCCGAGGACAAGGTCGCTCCAGCGAAGAACAAGAAGCGGACCCTGGACCCGACAAGCGGATCTTCGTCACCGAGCCTCTTCCGAAGAAGACCAAGCCGCGCCGACTTCCGAGGAAGAAGGTGAAGGTGATCCCTGGTGCCACATCCATCTAGAAGGCAACCATTTGCTCAAGGACTGCCGCATGCTCAAGAACCTCGCCATCCGGGAGCAACGTCGAGCTGATGGGGTCAGTCAAGACGGTTGCTACAACTGCGGCACTGCCGGGCACATCGCTCGTGACTGTCCCACGGGTCGCCCAGGCGGAGGCGGCCGTGGATGAAACCGAGGCGGTGCCCGCGGGGGCCGTGGAGGAGGACGCGGCGGCCAAGGTGGTCGCGGGTACCACACTCCGGAGGCCACCCACGGCGGCAACGGGGAAGCTCCGGCTCCCCAAGGAGGCAACGGCGGCAAGTATCAAGAAGTCACTGGAGTTGTCGGGTGCATCCACGGAGGGTCTTCCCTGCCTCCCTCCAACGGCGCCTGCAAGAGACTTGTTCGGGAGCTGAACGCGGTTGCTTCTGCTCCGTCCAAGCCCCTGCACTGGTCTAGTCAAGTCATCACCTTCGACCCAGAAGACCACCCTGCAAACACTGCCGGGGTCGGGACCCTGCCGCTGATCGTGTCGCCCGTCATCCACAACTACAAAGTCACCAAGATGCTGGTCGACGGAGGCTCCAGCCTCAACTTGCTGACGGCGAAGGTCCTGGCTATCCTTCAAATTCCCCTGTCTCGCCTGCAAGACACCGGGGTATTCCAAGGCGTGAACGGAAGTGTTACTCGACCCCTTGGGAAGATCACCCTTCCGGTCACCTTCGGCGACTCCAAGAACTTCCGCACCGAGGAAATCGTCTTCGACATCACTGACACTCCGCTACCGTACAACGGCATACTTGGCAGACCTGCTCTGGCCAAGTTCATGGCCATCTCCCACTTCGCCTACAACATGCTAAAGATTCCGGCGCCGTGGGGTGTGATCAAGGTCAAGGCCAACATCGACGATGCTATCTACTGCGTTCACCAGCTGAACCAGACGGTGGCAATCATGGCGGATGTCCCTCAAGGTGTACAGGAGGATGATGATGGGGCTCTCCCCGGGGGCGAAGGGCACCCCGGGGGCTCCACATCAACTCCCCCCAAGGAGGCGCCATTCCATGGCAATCCGCAGCTGACCAAGAAGGTGGCGCTAACCAGCGACGGAGTTCGCTCCATCACCATCGGCGCCCGCCTCACCGACAAATAGGAAAGCGCGCTCGTCGCCTTCCTTCGGGAAAACTCTAACGTCTTCGCGTGGGAAGCGTCAGGTTTACCCGGCGTTCCAAGGGAGGTGATCGAGCACAAACTGGCGGTCAACCCGGGGGCTCGCCCCGTGAAGCAGGTTCTCCGGAACCAAAGCAAGGAAAAGCTGGAGTTCATCATCGCCGAGGTGGACAAGTTGATAGAAGCTGGCGTCATCCGGTCGGTTCCCCACCCAAGCTGGGTGGCCAACCCCGTGGTGGTACCGAAGCCCATGACCTTCAAGTGGAGACTCTGCATCGACTTCACAGACCTGAATAAGGCCTGTCCAAGGACCCTTTCCCCCTGCCGCGGATCGACATGATAGTGGATTCCACGGCTGGGTGCGAGCTGCTGTGTTTCTTGGACGCCTTCTCCGGGTACCACCAGATCATGATGTCACTCAAGGACCAAGAGAAGACGGCCTTCATCACTCCCAAGGGCTGCTACTGCTACACCCGGATGCCTTTTTGGCCTCCGGAACGCCGGCGCTACCTTTCAGCGCGCAATGCAAGCATGCCTTGGGTCACAGCTGGGCCGCAACGTTGAAGCGTACATCGACGACATCGTGGTCAAGACCGGTACAAGGACTCCCTCATCCAAGACCTGCACGAGACCTTCGAGAACCTCCGCCGGGTCAACTTCAAGCTCAACCCCGACAAGTGCGTTTTCGGGGTCCCCTCCGGCAAGCTGCTGGGTTTCCTGGTCTCTCACCGAGGGATCGAGGCGAATCCGGACAAAATCAAGGCAATCGAGCGCATGGAGGCGCCCCGGCGGCTCAAGGACGTACAACGCCTCAACGGGTGCATCACTGCACTCGGGCGCTTCATCTCAAGGCTTGGGGAGCGGGCCTTACCGTTCTTCAGGCTGCTCAAGAAGTCAGGGCTCGTGGAGTGGACCTCCGAGGCCGAGGAAGCCCTGCAGTCCCTCAAGCGCTACCTTGCCTCGCCACCAGTCCTCGTGGTACCAGAAGAAAAGGAGCCCCTACTACTGTACATTGCTGCCACCAACCAGGTGATCAGCGCTGTGCTTGTGGTAGAGCGTGACGCTCCTCCGAAAAGTCAAGCAAGATCAAGGGCAAGCGACCCGGGAACTCTCTCCCGGACAACCGTGCAAGAAAAGGCTGCCGGTGACCAGGGGTCTCACGATCCTGACGTCACTGCAACCTCACCAGACGGCGCGGAGCCCGTCGGGAATGGAGAATCTCCCTTCGACGAGACTTCGCCGAGGGCTACTTCGTCCCCACCCCAGGACATCGACGTGGAGGAAGCCGAGCCCTCTCAGAACTCGGCGACCCGCAAGGTGCAGCACCCGGTCTACTTCGTCAGCGCAGTGCTGCGCGACGCCCGGGAGCGGTACCCCATGATGCAGAAGCTACTGCTGGCAATCCTCATTGCCTCCCGCAAGATGAGGCCTTACTTCCAAAGCCATCCCATCACGGTGATGTCCAAGTACAACCTAAGAAGCCCCCTGGAAAACCACTTGCCACTGGTCGCATATCATGGTGGGCCATGGAGCTTCAAGGTTTCGGTCTCAAGTTCGAGCACACGGACAACATCAAGAGCCAGGCGCTGGCGGACTTCACGGCCAAGTGGACCGAGACGGCGTTCGACGACCCGGAAGAGGAAACCTGCCTCCCCGGGAAGGAAGATCCTAGCGCCTGGACCATGCACTTCGACGACTCCTACACCAAGGGGAAAGGAGGTGCTGGGGTTGTCCTAACCTCACCAACCGGGGACCGGCTGAAGTACGTCGTCCAGATGCACTACCAAGGGAACATCTTCAACAACACGGCGGAGTACGAGGGCCTGCTCGCAGGACTTCGTGCTCCCGTCGGCCTCGGCATCAACAAGATCGTCGTCAAGGGTGACTCTCAGTTAGTCATCAAACAAGTGAACAAGGAGTACGCGTGCCCTCAGATGGCACCATACGTTGAAAAGGTCTGGAAGCTGCAGCGGCGCTTCGACAACTTCTGGGCTGTGTACGTCCCACGGGGAGAAAACACGGCGCGGATGAGCTATCACAGGTGGCGTCAAGCAAGAACCAGTGCCTTCTGGGACTGATGACCCACAAGTATAGGGGATCGCAACAGTCTTCGAGGGAAGTAAAACCCAAATTTATTGATTCGACACAAGGGGAGCCAAAGAATATTTATAAGCCTTGACAGATGATTTGTCAGTTCAGCTGCACCTGGAAGTAGACTTGCTCGACACAGTTTATCAGTAGCAACAGTTTTATGACAGTAGCAGTAGTGAAATAATAGCAGCAGTAAAATAAAGACAGCAGTAATAATTGCAGTAGACAGCAGGATTAAAATACTGTAGGCATAGGGATGGATGAACGGGCGCTGCATGGATGAGATAATTCATGAAATAGTCATACATAGGGCAATTGCAGATAAATAATAATAAGGTATCCAAGTAATAATCAATCA
Organism: Poa pratensis; assembly: GCA_947311845.1. NCBI lineage: Eukaryota > Viridiplantae > Streptophyta > Magnoliopsida > Poales > Poaceae > Poa > Poa pratensis. Next base: position 102,597,877 of record CAMZMU010000041.1, read on the forward strand.
TAAGCATGTGTTCCGTATTTAGTCGTACGTGCTCGCAATGAGAAACTTGCACAACATCTTTTGTCCTACCAGCCCGTTTGCAGCGGGGCCTCAAGGGAAACTACTGGTAATTAAGGTGCTCCTTTTAATAAAGCACCGGAGCAAAGCATTAACACTCCGTGAACACATGTGATCCTCACGTCGCAACCATCCCCTCCGGTTATCCCAATTTCTGTCACTTTGGGGCCTCGGGTTCCGGACAGTGACGTGTGTATACAACTTATAGATATGATCCAAAACAATAATTATTCTCATGATTCAATAACATGTTCAGATCTGAGATCATGGCACTCGGGCCCTAAGTGACAAGCATTAAGCATAATAAGTTGCAACAATGACATAAAGTACTACCGATGGATACTAGGCACCAAGCCCTAACAAATCTCACAACTATTACATGAATGATCTCATCCAATCCCTACCATCCCCTCAGCCTACAGCGGGGGAATTACTCACACATGGATGGGGGAGTCATGGATGGTCGATGGAGAGGTGGCGGTGATGATGATGGCGATGATCTCCTCCAATTCCCCGTCCCGGCAGGGTGCCAGAACGGAGTTTCTGATCCCCGAAATAGGGTTTTCGATGGCGGCGGAGCTCTGGAAGGTTTCTGGAAAAAGCGTCGATTCCCCCGAAGTTTTTAGGTCAGAGGCTTTAAGTAGTCCGAAGGGGAGCGCTGGGGGCCACACAGGGGGGCCACACCACCCCTGGGCGCGGCAAGGGCCCACCCGCGCCCTGGGTGCGTGTGGTGCCCCTGTGCACCCTCCTCGCTTCGTCTTCTGGCTCCGTGGGTCTTCTGGAAAAATAGAATTTCTGGAATTTTCCTAAAACTTTGACTTTCTGCACAAAAACGAGACACCAAGGCAATTCTGCTGAAAACAGCGTTAGTCCGTGTTAGTTGCATTCAAATCACACAAATTAGAGGAAAACAATAGCAAAAGTGTTCGGAAAAGTAGATACGTTTTGGACGTATCAACTCCCCCCAAGCTTAGCTTATTGCTTGTCCTCAAGCAATTCAGTTAACAACTGAGTGCGATAAAAGAAACTTTTACGAACACATTTGCTTCATATGATGTATACATGCCTACTATATGATCAATTACTTAGACAATTCATAATAGGAACCATGCAAATAATGACACCTAGTAGTTATGCAAATCATGAAAAGATACCAAAGTACTAAGAATGAATAACATAGCATATATCTATCCACAAGAATTGCAATGTTCGTAAAAAGATATGACAAAGTGGTATCTCGCTTGCCTTTGTTTGAAGGGCAAAACATAAATGCCAAGGCACCTCTGAAGTTCAAGTGAAGACTAGATATAAAAATATCAAAGATAAGAGTATCATAGTTATACCTCAATTAATCGTATCCTGGGACAAGCACATTACACTAAGAACGACAGTTATGCTCTCGAAGAGGTGCTCAAAGAAAGGATGGTGACTCAACATAAAAATAAAAGATTGGCCCTTCGCAGAGGGAAGCAGGGATTAACACGTGCTAGAGCTTTTTATTTTAAAAACAGAGGTAAAAATGTTTTGAGAGGTGTTTGTTAATTGTCAACGAATGGTAGCGGGTGAGAACAGTATTCTACCTGTCAAACGGACTTTTAAGAGCGGCTCCCATGAAGGACGTTATTTCTACCAGCAAGGCAGATCATCCCTCTTTCTCTTTGGTTTACACACATTCAGGTATTTCACTGTTTGTCATTGCTTACTGATGAATCAGGGCAAAAGTGTGAAGAGAATTAATTGGTTAAAGTTGTAATTAATTGGGACTGGGCACCCCGTTGCCAGCTCTTTTTGCAAGTTATTGGATAAGCGGATGTATATGCCACTAGTCCAGGTGTAAAAGTCCATTTGACAAATAGAATAAAGAATAACCACACTAATTCCTCATGAGCTAGTAAACATTGACACAAAAAGGGAAATATTTTGAAAGTTTTAAAGGTAGCACATGCAAATTTACTTGGAATGGCTTGAAATACCATGCATAGGAGTTTTTGGTGGACTCTTTGGGATAACTTGGTTTAAAGGATTTGGATGCACGAGCAGCATTCCCGCTCAGTACAAGTGAAGGCTAGCAATAGACTGGGAAGCGACAACCACGAGAGCGATAACGGTCATAATCATGCTTGCGACAAAATAAAATTAACGGAGGCATAAAAATGATACTAAAACTCTGAGGCAAAATAGATCATCAAGGCTTAATTGACTTTATTTTTCAGTCATAACATGTGTGAGCATGTGCCAAGTCGAATCAAGTGAATTATTCAGAGGAGGATACCAGCCTGCCATACCGTTTTACGAATAGAACAATGCATGTAAATATCTATATGACATGTTATTCGCTATTAGCAATTTGGTACTGGTCATAAGAAGACATGAACTACTAAGTAATCATTAAATAACATAACCACTACCATGATAGCTAAGCATGTTCACATGAGTAGGCATATTTACAAAAATGAAAAACAAATAGAGTTCATACCAGCCTTTTACCACATCCGAATTGTCGTAAGTCGTCATTATTGCTTTTCACTTGTGTGGCTTGAATGATGTGAAATGATAACCAAGTCCAAGTGGAACCACGGAAATTTTTCGAACTCCTGAAACAACTATACAAAACGGCAGAAGAACAACAAATATTTTTGGGTTTTCGAATTAAAGCAAGCATAGAAAGAAACAAGCAAACAAAGCAAAATCTTTTTGGATTTTTGAATAACAAGCCAAAACGAAAAATAAAGTAAACTAGCACTACAAATTCAAAAGCAAGAGAAATAAAGGAAATATTTTTGGTCTTTTGGTGTTTTGCGAAAATGAAATGGACACAAGAAACAAAAGAAAAGAAACAAACTAAAACATGGATATACAAAGTACCGACATGATATGAATATGATAAAATGAGTGAACTTGTCGGCATACCTCCCCCCAAGCTTAGGCTTTTGGCCTAAGTGGGAGACTAATCATCCACATGGCCCAGAACTCCATCCAGGTGGATCATACCTAGCGTGATCATAATCAGGATCCTGGTATGAGGAGCTCGTCGTGTCAAAGGGCTGAATGAAGTCCTCCTCAGGACCTCCTCCCTCACTATCCGCATGAAGGCCATGCTCCTCCATATATGCATCCAGGTCTCCCTCCGAGAATGACCATCCTTGCCTGACATCAAGGTTAAACAAAAGAGGCGCAGGCAAACAGACTATGCGTTCATAGGTTTTAGTTCTCCACCTGGTCTTCTTAACAAAAACTAATTCATAAGATAGATTATCAATGGTGGACCAGCGGGAAATAAATTGGTGGCTAATCATAGAGTTAAGATCAAGTCTTTCAATGGGAGCTGAATATCAAAGTGATGTGGTCCTAAACCATGCATGGCTAATAATCGAGAAGCAATGAGACCTCCACAAACCCCTCCTTTTTCACGGTTAGTGGAGAGACGAAATGCAATCATAGCTCCCAAGTTATAAGTTCTATCACGTTTTAAGGCAGCAGAAAGAAATGCCAAGTCATAAACAGATAATTTACTTGCATTCTTCCTAGCTAAAACACATTTGCCAAGGTAGTGGGCAAAATATCGAATAGATGGGAGTTGGATGTTTCGAATTTTACCATCCTCGGTTGTAAAATCTTTCCCTTGGCAAATCTCTGAGTAAAGGTCTTGCAAATGCTTTGGTTGACCTCGAATCCTCCATGAGATCCCCAGTGTGGTACCTTAATAGCTGCACAAAAATCATGAAGAGACAAATCTACAGCTTTATTGTAGATATTATAATGAACCATGGGAGTAGGCAAATTCCAACTAAATCTAAAACTTTGAACCACTGACATAGTCAGCTTTACATATTGATGTGGTTCATCTGCAACAAAGTATTCCAACCCTGCATTAGAGATTAGAGTGTTGAAATCTTGCAAGATTCCTGCAGCATTCATAAACTCATGGCATGGATAAATAGAGGGAAACACAGAGTCTTCACGGTTGACTCCCATGACCTCTGATACTTCCAATTCTTCATAGTTAAGTTGGTTTCCATCCATCTTCCTTTTCTGAAATTTTTAAACAAACCTCATAAAAATAATTTTGGAGTGGTTAAATCAAAGGAAACACTAGGGAGACTTACTAGGGGACTAAACATGCATCAAAACTAGTTAATCTAAACAAGAACAAGCATGCAAGCTCTAATAACATGTCACCTACAGTACCAAAATGCTAAAGATATAAGCAACTAAACAAAATTCTATTTGGATAATCGGAGGAGTCACATACCGGAGAGCAATTGATCCAAATTTCAGCAGCAAAGATGGGCTGAGCAAGTAGATCGAAAAATTTCGAGCAAGAGCAGCAAGAACACGAGTTTGAGCAATGGTGGTGTGTATGGTCGGGAGAGAGAAAGGAGTGGGAGAGAGATGAGTGAGAGGAGGGCCAGGTGGACCCCACACCAGGGCAGGGCGCGGCCTGCCCTCCACCGCGCCGTGGGGGCGTGTGGTGGCCTGGTGGGTCCCCCTGGTCATCCTCTGGTACTCCCACGTTCCTCTTTAAAAACTAGGACTTACAGAATATTTTTCATAATTTTTTGAAAACTTTTATTTCTGACATTTTCTGGGTACTTTAAACAATGAAAACTAGACAAAATGAATTTACATAAAGACCAAGCATTACTTAACTTTGCAAATTACAGTAGCAAAACAGTAGGTAAAACAAAAGTGAGAAAGAAAAATATGTTGTTTAGCAATTTTATGCATGTAAAACATATTTGTTAACAAGGTTGATCAAGTCTTGCCACCAAATACATTTTATATGACATAAAAGAATTAAACCACATTGAACAATCATGTTACCTTAAATGGTATAGCTATAGATCCAATCATAATATATCGAAGTTCTTCATGAGATTCATATATAGGGCAATCAATACTTCCCACTTTGATACTTTTAATATTGGTAATTGTATTAACTCCAAATATTTTGTCCAGCTTCTTGGGAAAATAAACAGTATGCTCTTTGTCATTAACATGGAAAGTCACTTTCCCTTTGTTGCAATCAATAACAGCCCCTGCAGTATTAAGAAAAGGTCTTCCAAGAATAATAGACATATTATCATCTTCAGGCATTTCAAGCACAACAAAATCAGTTAATATCAAGCAATTATTAGTTACTTGAACAGGAACATCTTCACATATACCAACAGGAACAGCAGTAGATTTATCAGCCATTTGCAAAGATATATCAGTTGGTATCAATTTTTCCAAGTAAAGTCTCTTGTAAAGAGAAAAAGGCATAACACTCACCCCTGCACCTAAATCACATAAGGCAGTTCTAACATAGTTATTTTTGATTGAGCAAGGAATAGTTGGTATACCTGGATCTCCAAGCTTCTTTGGAACCTTACCATTGAAAGAATAATTAGCAAGCATGGTAGAAATCTCTTCATTAGGAATCTTTCTCTTGTTAGAGACAATATCTTTCATGTACTTTGAATAGGGAGGTAACTTAATAGCATCAGTCAAAGGAATTTGCAAAAACAAAGGTTTCATCCATTCACAAAATTTGTTATAATGTTCTTCTTCCTTAGATTTAAGTTTCTTAGTAGGAAAAGGCATTTGTTTTTGCACCCAAGGTTCTCTTTCATTACCATGTTTCTTAGCAAGAAAATCTTCTTTAGTGTACTTTTTGTTTTTAGAATGCTTTTCAGGTTCCTCTTCACTTTCCTCTTTATCAGAAGCATCATTCTTATCTTTATCATTAGCATGTTCATTACCACTCTCAGTTTCAGCATCAGAGATAGATATACTATTTGGATTATTAACATGCTCATTGTCTTTAATAGGTTCAGGAGATTCCTCAACATGTTTATGTTTCTTCTTCTTCTTTTTCTTAGAAGGGGTAGTAGTTTCATTAACTAGTTGAGAATCTTGCTCAATTCTTTTAGGATGTCCCTCAGGATATAAAGGATCCTGAGTGGAAGCACCACCTCTAGTTGCTATACCAAAAGCATGTTTATCATTTTCTCTAGAAGCATTACCTAACAAATCTTTTTGCACTTTAGTCAATTGCTCAATTTGAGTTTGAACCATATGAAAATGTTTAATGAGTATTTTAACATCATTAGAAGTTCTTTCCAAAACATCATGCAAATGATTAATGACATGAGAATTCTTTATGAAGCTATTTTCTATTCTCCAATTGAAATTGTTTTGCTTAACAATGAAATTATCAAACTCATCTAAGCATTGATCAGGAGGTTTAGAATAAGGGATATCTCTATCATCAAAGCGTTGGAGAGAGTGTACCTCAACTGTAGATGAGTGAGGAATTGGCTTACACAATTCTTCTATAGGTGGAAGATTTTTCACATCCTCAGATTTAATACCTTTCTCCTTAAGAGATTTCTTGGCTTCTCTCATTTCTTCATCATTCAATTCAATCACTCCTCTTTTCCTCGGCGTAGGTACCGGAGTTGGTTCAGGCAGGGTCCAATCATCATGATTTTGGCTTATCTTAGCCAATAATTCCTCGGCTTCATCTGGAGTTCTTTTCCTGAAAACACAACCAGCACAACTATCCAGGTATGTCCTAGATTCAACAGTTAGTCCATTATAAAATATATCAAGAAGTTCATTTTTAGCTATTTGATGTCCAGGCCGAGCTCTAAGTAAAGAACAAAACCTTGCCCAAGATTCAGGCATTTTCTCTCCCTCATTTTGCTTAAAGTTAAAGATTTTCTGTAAAGCAACATGTTGAGCACTAGCAGGAAAATATTTCTGAAAGAAAGCATTGACTAAACCCATCGGGCTCTCAATAGATCCAGGAGATAAATCATTAAACCAAGTTTTAGCTTCATCTTTCAATGAGAAAGGGAAAATTTTAGTAACAAAGTAACTGCGTTTCTTAATATCATCAGAAAACAAACTACTCAGAGTAGAGAGAGTGTTCATATGTTCTACAGCACTTTCATTTTCAGTTCCTCGAAAAGGTTCTTTCTCAGCAATAGTTATAAAAGACAAGTCCACAGAGAAATCATAATCTTTATCTTTTATATTTATGGGAGATGTAGCAAATTTAGCATCAGGAGAAAGTTTATAGTTGACAGCACGTCTTTGAAGAAGATTTTTAATAGCATTAACATCTTTAGAGGTATCACAATTCATGCATTCATCAATAAAGTCATCATCAAGTTCAACATAAGTTTCCTCAAGATCATCACTAGTAGTTTCTCTTGTTTCAGGTGAATAAGCAGGTGTAACAGGAGTTTCATTAGGTGTTTCAGTATTTTCAAGTTGTTTAGATTTAGCAATTGTAGCATCTAGAAAAGGACCTAGTGAACCTCTTTCATCAAGCACAGTAGAAGCATCATCAAATTCATCAGAAACATTCTCAGATTCAGCAGAAGTAGCAGCACGTGAAGCATGTGCATGTGGTGGTGTGACAAGTTGACTTATAACAGACGGTGAATCAAGAGCAGCAGAAGTGTTCAGAGTTGTACCTCTCCTTGTAGTGGATGGCAATATACGAACCTTATCATCACGAGGTTTACCCATGATGAATGAATTGCAGCGAGCAGTATGACTCCCTGGTGAGCTTATAAATAGAGCTATGCTCCCCGGCAACGGCGCCAGAAAATAGTCTTGATGACCCACAAGTATAGGGGATCGCAACAGTCTTCGAGGGAAGTAAAACCCAAATTTATTGATTCGACACAAGGGGAGCCAAAGAATATTTATAAGCCTTGACAGATGATTTGTCAGTTCAGCTGCACCTGGAAGTAGACTTGCTCGACACAGTTTATCAGTAGCAACAGTTTTATGACAGTAGCAGTAGTGAAATAATAGCAGCAGTAAAATAAAGACAGCAGTAATAATTGCAGTAGACAGCAGGATTAAAATACTGTAGGCATAGGGATGGATGAACGGGCGCTGCATGGATGAGATAATTCATGAAATAGTCATACATAGGGCAATTGCAGATAAATAATAATAAGGTATCCAAGTAATAATCAATCATAAGCATGTGTTCCGTATTTAGTCGTACGTGCTCGCAATGAGAAACTTGCACAACATCTTTTGTCCTACCAGCCCGTTTGCAGCGGGGCCTCAAGGGAAACTACTGGTAATTAAGGTGCTCCTTTTAATAAAGCACCGGAGCAAAGCATTAACACTCCGTGAACACATGTGATCCTCACGTCGCAACCATCCCCTCCGGTTATCCCAATTTCTGTCACTTTGGGGCCTCGGGTTCCGGACAGTGACGTGTGTATACAACTTATAGATATGATCCAAAACAATAATTATTCTCATGATTCAATAACATGTTCAGATCTGAGATCATGGCACTCGGGCCCTAAGTGACAAGCATTAAGCATAATAAGTTGCAACAATGACATAAAGTACTACCGATGGATACTAGGCACCAAGCCCTAACAAATCTCACAACTATTACATGAATGATCTCATCCAATCCCTACCATCCCCTCAGCCTACAGCGGGGAATTACTCACACATGGATGGGGAGTCATGGATGGTCGATGGAGAGGTGGCGGTGATGATGATGGCGATGATCTCCTCCAATTCCCCGTCCCGGCAGGTGCCAGAACGGAGTTTCTGATCCCCGAAATAGGGTTTTCGATGGCGGCGGAGCTCTGGAAGGTTTCTGGAAAAAGCGTCGATTCCCCCGAAGTTTTTAGGTCAGAGGCTTTAAGTAGTCCGAAGGGGAGCGCTGGGGGCCACACAGGGGGGCCACACCACCCCTGGGCGCGGCAAGGGCCCACCCGCGCCCTGGGTGCGTGTGGTGCCCCTGTGCACCCTCCTCGCTTCGTCTTCTGGCTCCGTGGGTCTTCTGGAAAAATAGAATTTCTGGAATTTTCCTAAAACTTTGACTTTCTGCACAAAAACGAGACACCAAGGCTGAAAACAGCGTTAGTCCGTGTTAGTTGCATTCAAATCACACAAATTAGAGGAAGAACAATAGCAAAAGTGTTCGAAAAGTAGATACGTTTTGGACGTATCAGAGACATCCCACCCGAGAGGCTCGCGACAAGATCTGCGCCGGGGGCTGGCGACCCTTCTACCTCGACAACACGGGTAGCCAGCCCAGAAGCTCAAGACCCGGCAGCCCCTCCAGCGGAGGAAGCTATGCTTTCTTTCCGTCGGATGGTGCTACCGGTGGAAGGAAACCACCCACCCTGGGCCCGGGACATCGTCAAGTACATCATGGAGCACGCCCTCCCGGAGGACGATCACGACGCCGAGCGGGTGGCTCGTCAAGCCAAGCTCTACGTCATGATCGACGGCGAGCTCTACCGGCGACGGGATAACGGAGTCAAGCTCCGCTGCATCCCTCAAGAACAAGGCCAAGTACTGCTACGGGACATTCACGAGGGCACATGTTCAAGTCATGTGGCATCAAGATCACTGGCGGGCAAAGTTTTTCGTCACGGGTTCTACTGGCCAACAGTCCTCAGTAATGTGGAGCAGCTAGTCAAGACCTGTGAAGCCTGCCAGTACTATGCGAAGAACATACATCAGCCGGCGCAAGCTCTGCAGCCAATTCCAATCTCCTGGCCGTTCACGGTCTGGGGGCTGGACATCGTGGGAAAGATACCAAAGTCTGTCGGGGGACATGAATACCTTTTCGTGGCCATCGACAAGTTCACAAAGTGTGTGGAAGTGATGCCAGTACCAAGACAGACAGCTCAAGCAGCCATCAAGTTCATTGAAGGGATCGTGTACCGCTTCGGAGTACCCAACAGAATCATAACAGACAATGGCTCTCAGTTCACAAGCCGATCCTTCCTCAACTTCTGTGAAGAGCTGGGAATCAAGGTGTGTTTTGCCTCGGTGTCCTACCCAAGGTGCAATGGGCAAGTGGAGCGAGCCAATGCGGAGGTCCTAAAGGGTTTGAAGACCAAGGCCTTTGACAAGTTAGTAGACAAGGGCAAGAACTGGATTGAGCATCTACCAAGTGTCTTGTGGTCCCTCAGAACCACACCAAGCAGAGCCACTCAAGAAACACCATTCTTCCTTGTCTATGGAGCAGAAGCCATCTTGCCAACAGAGCTCAGGCATGGATCCCCCCGGTACTTGCCTATGATGAAGACGCACAAGCTGAGAGGAGGATTGATGACATCAACTTCCTGGAAGAGGTGCGGTGTCGAGCTTCTTTACGATCTGCTCGATACCAGCAAGGGCTCCGCCACTATCATGATCGCCATATCCGTTCACGGGTACTGGAACCTGGAGACCTGGTTCTCCGCAAGAAGCAGAAGCTTGATAACATGAACAAGCTGTCGTCCAAGTGGGAAGGACCTTATCGGGTGACGCATACCCTGAGACCCGGAGCTGTTTATCTGGAGGACGAGAAAGGCAGGCCGGAGGGCAACGCCTGGAACATCGAGAATCTACGGAAATTCTACCCCTAAATACGAACATGAATCGCAGATAGTTTGAGTCAACTAAGCACGCCCAAGGGGCTAGTGTTCTGTATAAAGGGTGTAAGAATCGTCGCCAAGGAATAAAAGATAAGTTTTTCAATTCCGTGAGCCTCTCTTTGTTGTCGTGAAGTGTGTTATCCGTAACAACCCCCAAGCAGGGGCTGACATGGTGCCGGTGGCTGACAGGTCGAGCGCGAGTAGCCTATCAGTAGGCGCTGCCACCTGATCGTGCCGTACTGCCGCGGTAAGAAGTGGAACGGGCAGTGCTGTGTTTTAAAGAACCTAAACACAGAAATGCACATTCAACTTTGCTTGCGGGTTGCTCCGGATGAAACACTTTCACGACATGTAAGGGAGGGTCCATTCTTTTCCTACTGAAAGTGTGTTGTGTGTAGTGCCTCTCCCGGACAGGAATGGATGCTGAAGAGCGGCTCAGGAGCTGGGTACCCGGGAAGGACAGAGCAGATCTAGGGCACGGCAAAAACCAGCTAAGTCTTTGCATGTGCATCATGCATTCTAGGCATAATATCTCGCTCGGAGTCAATATACCACCAACCTGCGCATGCTTGACAGTTGATGAGAACCTTTGCGGGGGTAATGCGTCCTCCCCGGTCAACGGTCAGATTTCCCTTCTGGCCTAGTACCCGTGGCTGTGGAGTGGACTCCCGGAAGGCATAGTGCTCTTAGGGGTGCTGCTACCTGTCGTGGGATTGTCACGCAGATGTCATGGAGATGACTTCGTAGAGTTGGGGATTAAGCGATCGAGCGTCTCCGAGCTAAAGATCGCAGGGCACGAGAAGACAATGTTTTTTACCCAGGTTCGGCCCCTCGATGTGAGGTAAAGACCTACGTCCTGCCTATCCTAGATTGGTATTGATATGAATATGGTGTTACAAGGGGTTGGCGATCGAGGTGTCGAGTCGCCTCTCTCTGGATGTATGAGAGCTTTTTAGCTTGGGGTTCTAGGTCCTTGGAGTCCACCTTATAAAGACGATGGCTCGCAAGGTTACAAGGAAACTTCTCTCCCAAGGAAAGTATGAGCCGGAGTCCTACTTGGAGACTAAGTAATGTAATTTCGTGTCTTCCAAGTTATGTCTTCTCCTGCCAGATAAGCCTGCGCCAGTTAAGTCTGCGCCAGTTAAGCCGCACCAGTTAAGCCGCGCCAGTTAAGCCGCGCCTGTTAAGCCGCGCCTGTTAAGTCTCCACCAGCTTACGTCTTGATAAGTTCGTACGTCGGCTCATACTAAATTAGGTATTCCCCCGACATTAGCCCCCAAGCTTCCGGGTGATTCGTAGAGTCAGGCGGAAGATCTTGACTTGATGTTGATGATTTTGCCGACTTGAGTATGTTGAGCTTGGTGACTTACTGATGATGAGGCGCGAGCGTAGCGGCTTATTGAGCTGCTGATGTAGAAGCGCTGACTCGCATATGTTTGTTGATGTACTATCACAGGCATTCGAGGCCATGCACAAGTCTTCCTCACTTGCTATTTGAATACTTCTGTTTAGTCGCATTGAAGCTGCAGAATCGCGATAAGTTCTCCACAAAAATTATATAAGGTGTCGGCGAAGCCTTTGGTGAAAACCACCTTTTTCTGTTGGATGTAAGACTGAGCTGAAATCATAAGAATAATAACTTATGAGTATCAAGATATATCAGCCAAATATGTATATGGTGCTAAGTCATAGACATCGAAGTAGAAAAGACCATAGGCATAAATAAGCTGGGCAATCATTAGAATAATAATATGTCATGTTATCATGACGAGCCATTTGAGCACATGTTGAGTCATGGCGGCTCGAGGGTATATAGCCATAGCCTGTATTGAAAGATTTCCGAGTCGCTGATTTGACTCACAAATGGATATATATTGTCATGTGCTGCAAAAAATGAAATCTGCATATAATCATGTTATATGAGTATAATAAAGACCGCCAAATATGGTGGATGTGTAGCCCCCGAGGGCCGGGTTGAATGCTTGATCATGCTGCTCGGGACTCAAAAATATCTCAAGTTAGACAAAAATTTAATTGTCCTGGCCCCCAGGCATTAAGCAGGCATGATTTCATTATCCTGCTTGATGGCATATCGTTGCAATTTGATCCTGCAACAGATTGAGCAAATATTTAGCCGCAATAAAATAATGATACTTGGAGTAGGGCAGAGCCGCATATAAACTCCAAACTGTGAAATATTAGTTGAGATGCTAGGATAAAAGATAATCCCTTTCAATATTCTAGATATAAATTAAGGAATCATCCTTAAAAATTCCACTTGATGTGGCTGAAATTAAATAAATGATGGTGGCTTGTACGGCCGATATCAGGAATGATCATCCCAATCCGAAAAAATCTGGTCATGCCAGTTCAAACTCATATGGACGAGTTATAGGTTTCTGTTAAATCAAGAGGCAAAGCCCCCAAGGAAGCAATGATAATAACTTGATAATAATATGTTAGCCTTGGCGGCTGGTAATAATTATGATAAAAAGTTAGTACTCCGCATAATAGCATATGGTACCCTGCCTGATAGCATAGTATAATCTGCATGATAGCAAATGGTATGTCTCATGATGCAAATGATATGTTGCATGATGCAAATGATATGTTGCATGATAATAAATGATATTTTGCATGATAGCAAATTGTATTTTGCATGATAGCAAATGGTTGCATAATATCAACTTAGTTGCATGATAGCAACTGGTAAGATGCATGATAGCATATTGTAAGATGCATGATAGCATATGGTACTTGACTCAGTATTTCCCAAATCTAATGTGTGTTCAGGGTCGAGAACGGCCATGATAGGCAGCCATGATAGGCATTCAGACTCGATTGACGCCACACGCGGGTACTTTAGTCCTTCTGAATTATCTCTATTACCATTAAGTAGGTCTTCGCGCGGCTCAGTATTTCCCAGGTAAAAAATGCGTGTTCAGGGTCGCTGGCGGCCATGATAGGCGATCACACTCGATTGACACCGCACCCCAGTACTTTGGCCGCATAATGCAAAGATACTTCTGACTTAAGGCGAGAATAATCAGGATTATTGCTTTTAGCGGCTGCAATAGCCGTGACGAGCTCTAATTAGCTTTGATGATAACCAGCTCTGATTAGCTGTAGATGTGGTACTGCGAGTCACCTGTTTTAACTCAAATATTTGATAAGATAATGATTCATTAATGACTCATAAACTGATATAATGATGAGCTGTTTGCGACTCATAAAATGATATGGGGGTAAATCGCTATGCGACTCATAAATTGATATGACAATAAGTCGATGATGATCAATAAGATGATAAATCATATAACGATCAGTCATAAATTGATATAATGATAAGTCATAGAATGACAAATGATTCGCCAAATATTAATGCTTGAACATGTAGTGATGATCTTGATATTCAATGCAAGCTGTAAATAGCTAGATTTTGCAATGCGAGTTATAAAGAACTCTAATTTGACGAATGTATTGAGAAGTAGATGTAATTAAATCTATAAAAGCTTATATGAATTTAAATTCTACGACATGATATAATATGAGTCGCAAAGACATTTAATAAAAGGCATAATAACCTAGAAATGCAGCCTCCGAGATAAACTCGAAGATAATTTAATTTTACTGATAAAAGTAAAAGGCTGCGAAAGTTGAGCATAATAGCAACTTATCTTATTTTTATTCTCCTGTAGTTGACGATGCGGTATGATCCTCGAACCGTAGATGTCGATTTGTCGAAGACGAAGTAGCCGTGACTGTATCTTACATCAATCATGGCGTGTGACAATGTTTGGCGACGCTGACCATGATAGGTGCGAGGTTGAAGTCGTCTGCGGCGGAGTGGAAGCCGCCGGCGATGGTCGCGCTGACTTTTGAGTCGCGCGCTGATATTTGAAGTCGCGTGCTGGTCTCTGAGTCGCGCGCCGATGAATCGAGCTGATCACATTTTCTGTACTTTTGCTTTTTCTCTTTCCTCGGCTCATGTTTCCTTTGCTTTCCTTGGATTCACTAGCAGTTGATTTCTCGGCGGAATCCATCGCAGCAAGCTGGCAATTTGATTTGATTTTTCCTTCCTTGGTTGACGTGCGCGGGCCAAAGTAGTATTGTACGTAACCTTTTATCTTTCCTTTTCCGATGCAACTCTGATCCGATCCATCATGCAGCACATGGTTGTATTTGCCTTTTTTGATTTCTTTTCTTTATTCACGTGCCTTCCCTGACATGCGTAGATCGGTGGACGTCTCTCTTTTTTTTTGGTCTCTTGCCGTGGAGAACATGGTCACGTGGTAGCCATCTTGCTGATTCGATCCGGCTGTGCTTGTGTTCTCTATCGGACTCGCAAACCGGCACTGAATGAGACTCTGCTGCTTCTTGTCAAAATTGATTTGATCCTGTTGGGCTCCACACGAAGTCTTGATTTTTGGAAAGTGATCCGCTATATGTCGTAACACAAGTCCAAGATTTTCCTTTCCTGCTATCGTACCTCCTTGATCTGTGTACATCACGTCACCTGGCAGCAATTTTTGTTGAGTCATCGAAAGTCTTTTCTTGGTATTTTAGCTCCAGTGGTGAGGATTTCTTCGATGCAGTATTGCCCACGAGACTGAGTTGGAACCCGACTTGGAAAGTGAACCAGCGGAATTGATTGATGATTCTTGCCGATCAAGGTGTAGTGCAATTCAAATTGTGGCATGCCGGCCAGAATATTATTTCTGACAGATAAGGTTATTCGTGAACGAGGGCAGTCCTGATGTTGAGCCCCCGGACAAGAACGTGGTGCGGCGAGTCGTCGTTGTTTCGCCAATGTTGCCAGAAAAGGACTCGCAAACTCGCCTAGATATAAAACGTGCCGCAATGTTTGAGTCGCCGACGGAGATCTGACCGTTGGAATCGTCTCAAATTTCTTGGAGGGCTTCGGGATTGTGTTCCGCATGTTTTCACCGGAGGGATCTTCGAATTGATGTCCGAGTCGATCTCGATAATTATTTTCCCAAAGTCGCGCGGAGTTCCGTCAGATTTCGACAGGGCTTCAGTGTTTGAGTCGGCCAGGGAGATCCAGCCGTTGGAATCCGATGCCCTTTCGACAGCAGTTAGGAAACTCGATTGCGCATCTTTCCACCGAAGGGATCGTCGAGATGAGTTTCGAGCCGCCGCCGGTGATGTCCGCCATACGGGCGTTGCTGCTGTCCTGTAACCCGCGCGTGAGGGCGTCGTCAAAGTTGAGCCGCAAATCGCGCGGTCGAATTTCTCCACGCTTTCTACTCGAGTTTGAGGTAGATCTTGATGTAGATGTTGATACCGCCGCATCGTTTAGACCGGCGCGATGTTGAAGTCGCCGAGCTTGAATCGACGACGAGATCCTCCGTCCCTGGCACAGATCCAGCGCGGAACATGACGCTCTTGACCGCAGGCCCCACGGTGGGCGCCAACTGTCGTGGGATTGTCACGCAGATGTCATGGAGATGACTTCGTAGAGTTGGGGATTAAGCGATCGAGCGTCTCCGAGCTAAATATCGCAGGGCACGAGAAGACAATGTTTTTTACGCAGGTTCGGCCCCTCGATGTGAGGTAAAGACCTACGTCCTGCCTATTCTAGATTGGTATTGATATGAATATGGTGTTACAAGGGGTTGGCGATTGAGGTGTCGAGTCGCCTCTCTCTGGATGTATGAGAGCTTTTTAGCTTGGGGTTCTAGGTTCTTGGAGTCCAGCTTATAAAGACGATGGCTCGCAAGGTTACAAGGAAACTTCTCTCCCAAGGAAAGTATGAGCCGGAGTCCTACTTGGAGACTAAGTAATGTAATTTCGTGTCTTCCAAGTTATGTCTTCTCCTGCCAGATAAGCCTGCGCCAGTTAAGTCTGCGCCAGTTAAGCCGCACCAGTTAAGCCGCGCCTGTTAAGCCGCGCCTGTTAAGCCGCGCAAGTTAAGCCGCGCCTGTTAAGCCGCGCCTGTTAAGTCTCCACCAGCTTACGTCTTGATAAGTTCGTACGTCGGCTCATACTCAATTAGGTATTCCCCCGACACTACCGGTACAGGCGGTTAGAGTACTTGTCACCTAAGAGATCTGTCGCAGCAGTGGAACATGGGGTTCCCCTAGTATTGACAAAGTGGGTCCACCCCATGTGGGCCCAAGATGAAGATGGACAAGACCAAGACTCAAGTCAAGACTGGCGGTTCGCCGTCAAGACACGCATGGCCTACGTCGACTAAGGGCTCCGGTCCTGGGGACCTTCCGGGTCCCCGAACCAAGAAAGAAGGCCAGGAAGGACCCGAGAGCCCGAATTTCCGGCAGGAGGCTGGGCTCCCTCTCGGGTACTTCCCCACGTCCCTGTGGATAAGCACTCCACCTCACCACAGAAGACTTGGGAAGCAAGGCGAAGGCAGCGCGGGCGGGAAGCACGTCCCGTGGTGGTGTCAGCTCCTGTCCACCCCGAGGCGGACGCTCCCACCTAACCCAAAGGAGACGCTAGGCTGAGGAGAGGCCACGTCTCCTCCTAAACTAGATGAGGAGGGTCCTTCACCCCGAAGGTCCCTCACGCCCCTCACGTGACCCTGTGGCAACCGCTTAGCCTATAAAAGGAGGACCAAGGCACGGAGGAGGGGGAGGTCGGAACAAGGATGAACACAAGCTAGAACCAGAGCAAGACTAGACTAGGGTTGCGAAGGTAGAGAGGAAGGTGATCTCCTCCGGGTCAGGATCTGTCCTTCTTCTACCTCCAGCCAAAACCGTTCCGGGTACCCTGTCCGGGAGGTTCGATTGTAAGCCACACTATGAAGAACCCATCAATCCAGACATGCAGGAGTAGGGCTTTTAGCCTCCGGGCGGCCTGAACCTGGGTAGCTCATTGTGTCCCTTTGGTTGCATGCTTTGATCATGGAGAGGAGAGCTTGATTTAGACTCCGCCCAAGAAGACGATTCTCAGCCTCCTTCGCGCCCCGTGCCGAACCTAAAAGGGGGTATCCTATACTCCCGGTGTCCATGCAACGAGACACGACATCTGGCGCGCCAGGTAGGGGGCGCAAGCGCTGGTGTCATCTTCATCAAGTTCATCGGCAAGTCCTTTGTCAAGCACGCCTCCGAGGAAGAAGGCAGATCCTGCGGCGTCCAAGCCGGTCTCTCCCTCGCGCACTCAAGCTTCAGCTGAACGTCGTGCTGCTGGCGCACGGCGGAGCGTCTCTCCGTCCCCGCCTCCCATGGAGAGGGTGGCGCCGGACGAAGTGGACAGTCACGACAAGGACAACGGCCCTGGCGGAGCGGCGGCTCCAAAGGGCGCCACCATGCCTCCTCCTCGCTCGGGGGAGAAGAGCGTCTGCAACAGCACCGGCAAGGAGCCCACCGCTGGAGGAGGGAACCACGGCGTTCGCCCCAGCGGGGATCCACGAGCATCCAAGAGCAAGACCTCCGCGCACTCGCCTTCGGACGTGCAAGCCCGCCATGATGCTCTAGTCGCTGCCAAGGCCCTGATGCAGTTCCCTCCAAGCAGCGGCGATCCCAAGGTCTACCAAGAATGGAGGACTCACGTCGAGAGGCTCCTCGACTTCGCCGATGGTGGTCCGTGGGTCGAACCCACTCAAGCTCCCACCGTCGACAATCCCGGAGCAGCACAAGACAAGACACGTGATCCGCGAGGCCAGCCTCGTGGTGAACGTCGAGCCAAGACGGCACCTCCTCGCACCGCGCCACCGATGGCTGATCGGCTAAACCGCGATCACGGCGAGGCCATCTAAATCGGATCGTCTACCTCGCGCAACCTAGATCTTCGTGACGAGCTCAACAGCCATCAGAACGAGGATATGCGCACCCGCATCGAGCGTGGCCGAGAACGTCACCGCCGGGAAGATCGGGCATCGACCTCGCCGAAGGCTGCCTCGCCCTCGCTCCCGAGTTCCGCCACTTCAACTGGCCCAAGAAATTCAAGATCGACGTTCTCCGCTACGACGGCACCACGAACCCCCGGGACTTTCTGCATATCTACTCTCTTGCTGCGATGGTTGCCGGGGCCGACGAGGTCATGATGGCCAACTGGTTCCCCTTGGCCCTGAAGGGAGACGCCCAGACTTGGCTTCTCAACCTTCCCAAGTGCTCCATCCGTTCCTGGCGGGCACTGAAGGAGCAATTTCTGGGGCTTTCCAAGGCGGGTACGAGCGCCCGGGGGCTCCCAGTGATCTCCACGACTTCTAGCAGCTACCGGGTGAAGCTCTCCGCAAGTTCATCCAGCGCTTCACCCAGAAGATGAACACCATCCCGTGCATCAAAGAGGAGTTGGTGATCCAGTCCTTCCACGCCAACGTCTGCAACCCCAAGATGCGCGAGAAGCTGAGCATCCATCGCGTCGAATCTGCTCGTAAGCTCTGGGAGCTTGCGGATCGGTGCGTTCGAGCTGAAGAAGGAGCCAAGTTCCCCGGGGAGGATGAACCCGAGGACAAGGTCGCTCCATCCAAGAACAAGAAGCGGGACCCTGGACCCGACAATCGGATCTTCGTCACCGAACCTTTTCCGAAGAAGACCAAGCCCGCACCGACTTCCGAGGAAGAAGGTGAAGGTGATCCCTGGTGCCACATCCATCCAGAAGGCAACCACTTGCTCAAGGACTGCCGCATGCTCAAGAACCTCGCCATCCGGGAGCAACGTCGAGCTGATGGGGTCAGTCAAGACGGTTGCTACAACTGCGGCACTACCGGGCACATCGCTCGTGACTGTCCCACGGGTCGACAATCGGAGGCGGCCGTGGATGGAACCGAGGCGGTGGCCGCGGGGGCCGTGGAGGAGGACGCGGCGGCCAAGGTGGCCGCGGGTACCACACTTCGGAGGCCACCAACGGCGGCAACGGGGAAGCTCCGGCTCCCCAAGGAGGCAACGGCGGCAAGTATCAAGAAGTCACTGGAGTTGTCGGGTGCATCCACGGAGGGTCTTCTCTGCCTCCCTCCAACGGCGCCTGTAAGAGACTTGTCCGGGAGCTGAACGCGGTTGCTTCCGCTCCGTCCAAGCCCCTAGACTGGTCTAGCCAAGCCATCACCTTCGACCCAGAAGACCACCCTTCAAACACTGCCGGGGTCGGGACCCTGCCGCTGATCGTGTTGCCCGTCATCCACAACTACAAGGTCACCAAGATGCTGGTCGACGGAGGCTCCAGCCTCAACTTGCTGACGGCGAAGGTCCTGGCTATCCTTCAAATCCCCCTGTCTCGCCTGCAAGACACCGGGGTGTTCCAAGGCGTGAACGGAAGTGTTACTCGACCCCTCGGGAAGATCACCCTTCCGGTCACCTTCGGCGACTCCAAGAACTTCCGCACCGAGGAAATCGTCTTCGACATCGCCGACACTCCGCAACCGTACAACGGCATACTTGCAGACCTGCTCTGGCCAAGTTCATGGCCATCTCCCACTTCGCATACAACATGCTGAAGATTCCGGCGCCGTGGGGTGTGATCAAGGTCAAGGCCGACATCGACGATGCTATCTACTGCGTTCATCAGCTGAACCAGACGGTGGCAACCACGGCGGATATCCCTCACGGTGTACAGGAGGATGATGATGGGGCCCTCCCCGGGGGCGAAGGGCACCCCGGGGGCTCCACATCTACTCCCCCCAAGAAGGCGCCATTCCATGGCGATCCGCAGCTGACCAAGAAGGTGGCGCTAACCAGCGACGGAGTTCGCTCCGTCACCATCGGCGCCCGCCTCACCGACAAATAGGAAAGCGCGCTCGTCGCCTTCCTTCGGGAAAACTCTGACGTCTTCGCGTGGGAGGCGTCAGGTTTACCCGCGTTCCAAGGGAGGTGATCGAGCATAAACTGGCGGTCAATTCGGGGGCTCGCGCCGTGAAGCAGGTTCTCCGGAACCAAAGCAAGGAAAAGCTGGAATTTATCATCGCCGAGGTGGATAAGTTGATAGAAGCTGGTGTCATCCGGCCGGTTCCCCACCCAAGCTGGGTGGCCAACCCCGTGGTGGTACCGAAACCCATGACCTTCAAGTGGAGACTCTGCATCGACTTCACAGACCTGAATAAGGCCTGTCCCAAAGACCCTTTTGTCGCAGCAGTGGAACATGGGGTTCCCCTAGTACTGCCAAAGTGGGTCCGCCCCATGTGGGCCCAAGATGAAGATGGACAAGACCAAGACTCAAGTCAAGACTGGCGGGTTCACCGTCAAGACACGCATGGCCTACGTCGACTAAGGGCTCCGGTCCTGGGGACCTTCCGGGTCCCCGAACCAAGCAAGAAGGCCAGGAAGGACCCGAGAGCCCGAGTTCCCGGCAGGAGGCTAGGCTCCCTCTCGGGTACTTCCCCACGTCCCTATGGATAAGCACTCCACCTCACCACGGAAGACTTGGGAAGCAAGGCGAAGGCAGTGCGGGCGGGAAGCACGTCCTGTGGTGGTGTCAGCTCCTGTCCACCCCGAGGCGGACGCTCCCACCTAACCCAAAGGAGACACTAGGCTGAGGAGAGGCCACGTCTCCTTCTAAACTAGATGAGGAGGGTCCTTCACCCGAAGGTCCCTCACGCCCCTCACGTGACCCTGTGGCAACCCCTTAGCCTATAAAAGGAGGACCAATGCACGGAGAAGGGGGAGGTCGGAACAAGGACGAACACAAGCTAGAACCAGAGCAAGACTAAACTAGGGTTGCGAAGGTAGAGAGGAAGGTGATCTCCTCCGGGTCAGGATCTGTCCTTCTTCTACCTCTAGCCAAAACCCTTCCGGGTACCCTGTCCGGGAGGTTCCATTGTAAGCCACACTATGAAGAACCCATCAATCCAGACATGCAGGAGTAGGGTTTTAGCCTCCGGGCGGCCTGAACCTGGGTAGCTCCTTGTGTCCCTTTGGTTGCATGCTTTGATCGTGGAGAGGAGAGCTTGATCTAGACTCCGCCCAAGAAGACGATTCTCAGCCTCCTTCGCGCCCCGTGCCGAACCTAAAAGGGGGTATCCTGTACTCCCGGTGTCCGTGCAACGAGACACGACATCTGGCGCGCCAGGTAGGGGGCGCAAGCGCTGGATTCGTCTTCTTCATCGACCTCAAGTTCATCGTCAAGTTCATCGTCAAGTTCTGCGTGAGCTTTCAGTCCGTGTCAAGATCTGCTCCAAGCCCTCAGCGCCTTCGGAGCAGCGCTAGTTTCGGCTCTCGCGAAGAGAGGTACCGAATCCGACGTCCAAGATGACAAAGAAGAGAAAGGGAAAGGCAGCCTTTGAGTTCCTGCGGTACCCCGGCCTCGGTTTCGTTCTTGACGAGTCCTCGCCAGCACCTGCCGCTAAAGATCGTGCCTTCGGAGTCCACTTCGTCCCTCCAGCCGCTTATGTCAGCTCTCTGGTCAGCAAGGGAAGACCTGAGGAAGGTGCCACGAACATTGATGTCCCTCTTTCCCCATGGACGCATGGAGCGAAGGAGGAACTCTGTTCCGACGCGCCGACCACAGTGCCGCTTCCGGAGGAGGAAAACCTCGACCAAGACACAAAAGGCGAGCCTCGGCAAGAAGATCCTCTCATCTACGTGCCCCAAGAGCTCCAGATTCCTCTGCGCAAAGATGGCCAGCCTGGAGTGTGGTGCATGTACCACAGATCTGACCGGCACAGTCTGGAAGATTGCCGACAGTTCAACGACATCCAGATACGCCAGAAGAACGGTGATTGCTATTCATGCGGAGAACCAGGACATATCAGCCGAGATTGCCCTCTCAACAAGAAGCCCAAGAAAGCCAAGAGGAGTGCCACAGCTGGGGTTCCTCAAAAGGGAAGATCTTTCCGGACCTTTGCCAATGCATCCACTCAGACTGAAGAGCCCCCGGAACCTTGCTCACTACCGGCGCCCCACAGATACAAAGCAGTCAAGGGCAAGCTGCAGCTAGCTGGGATCAAACCTTCATCTGCGGAGATGTGGCCCACGGAGAATGGGATCTCCCGGGTCACATCGTCACAATACAGCCAGGACCAAGTGGACCCCCTCAGAAGTACCGGATTGCTAAGTGGCTAGCATCAGGATCCCGCGAGTAAAGCAGCTTCAGGGTCTCCGGACCGGCACGAGCCAGCAGATTGGGTCACCAAACAAGGAACATCCGGGTCCAGGAAGCTAAGACAACCGTGGGGTCTCCGGACCGGCGTCTCTGATACGCCAGCAAGTCGCCGGATCACCAGTTGGGTGGTCTCCGGGTAACTCGAGCAAGTAACACAATGGTCTCCGGACCGGCGCAAGCCAGCCAGTCATGCCCTTGTCGGCATTGGAGGCTATCTCGGTTGGAAGCCTTGTCCCCGCCAAGAATTGCTGGGCAAGGCAGAATTATGTCTGAAACACGGCATAGAAGACCCGCCTTGGCGGCAGCGCGACAGAACGATTACCGAGGTAGCCAGAAGGAGTCAAAACGCGAGCTAAGTATAAACGTGCTTGCACGGGCTTGTTCCCGGGTACATCTGTTTTATGTGCTTTGGCTAAGGCGAAAGCGGGCGTTCTCCTGGGGCAGCGCCTTCGCGATGACACTGTCAGTTTCCCTCGGGCAGTGGAGTCGTGGGCTGAGGTCCGTGCGGTCAGGAAACGGTGGGTCCTTTGGGGGGTTGCGCCCTGTGTCCGCACTTCAGATCAGTCTGAGTGCCCACGGCTGGTTAGCGCTCACACCTTTGGATCCTTCCCGAGAGCGTAAAGCCCCCACGAGTACGATAAAACTTATATACTTTGGGAAGAAGTTATTTACATTCAAAAGCATGAGTTCATAAGCCAGTTGGCAATATCAGTACAAAAGCATGGTTCACGGCCCCTGGTATTGTCCTTTTCAGGACTTCACAGGTTCACGGGTCATCTTCTCGGGAGAGGTGCTTCAAGATCTCCTCCACCTGGCGGGTTACGTCTGGAGGAAGCGGCGTCCCGGGTTCAGGCGCCTCCAGCTCGGACAGCAAGGAGAGCTGCGGGTGTCGTTGGCGAAGCGCTGTGACAAATCGGGTCGTCACCTGCCTCACTGCCTGTTCCCCAGCAAGGCGAGTGGCTCTGCTAACCTGCTCCTTGATACCTTTGATGAGCGAGGCCACGTACTTCAAGAACCCGGGATAGCGGGCGAAGGAAGTGGAATGGTCGGCCATGAGGACAGGCGGAGAAGGCACTCCCAAGTTCGTGAACTCCTTCACGATATCCAAGGACCCGTGGTTCATCTGGAGCAAGATGTTGTGTCATCACGGCGGTGGTGAGCGAATCGTCGCTGTTCTTTCTCAAGTGCACCCTTTGCTTCCGCCAGCTCGACCTGCACTCCCTTCAGCTGGTTGGATACCTGCTCGTGTTGATGCCACGCAATCTGAGCTTGGGATTTGGACGCTTCCATCGCCGCACGCCCATCAGCCAGCTCCTTTGCTTCTTTCTTGCGAAGGACAGTCATGCGCGCATCTTTGTCCTTCCAGAAGTCATTGCATCGCCCAGATCCCGGATCTTTCTTTCCATGGCGACGCGGCCAGCCGTGGCCTCTTGCTTAAACTTCTCTGTTTTGAGGGCCTGTTTCTGCGCCTCGATCGTGGCCGTCATCGCCTCACCGGGCGGACAAGCTATCTCTTTCGCCCCTAGCTCTCTGGAAATCCGAGAAGGCTTGTTCTCGCCTTTCCCTCTCGCTCTTGAGCTCGCCTGGAGTTTGGAGACCTGCTTGCCTAGTGACGAGGCGGCTCTGCTTTTGGCTCGAAGGTCATTTTCGACCTCGCTGCGAGCCCAGCTAGCCACGTTCTCCAGGCCTTGCTCGAAGCGGTCCTCGTCCCGCTCCATTCTGATCTGGAGCTCCTCAATGGTGCCAAGGTAGTGGCGCTCTTCATCTTCCAGCTCGGCCTCTCGTCGCTCCAGCTCTTTCTCGCGGCTGGCCACTCGCTGTTCCCAAGCATAGAGCAGCTCTTCGTCCGCCGCCAGCTTCAGTTCACGGGCGCTAAGAGCTCCTCCCAGAGGGAAGCCGCAGCTCGCGAGCCTGCGAGTGCTCCCCGCTGCCGAGATCGAGGGCACCAGCCGCGCCAGTTCGGCACGGGCAGAGGACAAGAACTCCGAGACATTGGAGAATGTCTTGGAGAACCCGGGGCCTTCCTCAACTCTCCCGGGTTCATGGCAGGGGTCAGCGTTCCCGAGGGCCGAGCCCCTGGGGATGACCCGCCTGCTTCGAGTCTCGCGGTCCGAAGGTCGCCTGGGGATCCACGTCGCGCCTCTCCCCAGGGCCTTCCGCGCCAACAGCTTCTGCCTCGTCTGCGACGACCGGAGCCACCCCCTGGTCCTTGGGGCGGACTGGGGGCTCGGGGGCTCGGAGTTGCCTCCATCGGAGGTGCCGGTGGAGCTCGACGCTTCGACATCTTCGCCTCTCCGGGGTCGTTTGCTTGGCCACTCCGGGGTCGGGCTCCTGTGCAAGAAATGAGAACCAGAAGTCAGGACGGCGGCAAAAGGGAAGCAACTCCACATTCAAGGACAGTTGCCTGCAAAACTTACCGGCGGGCTCTCTTCGATCCGGAGAAGCTCCATCTCTTCTGCACCAAGTCGCCAAAGAGGTCTGGCAAGGACAGGCTCTCCTCCCCTACCTCCATGTCTGCAAGGGGAGGAGGGATAGCCTCCGACGCCTGGTCAGACTCCTGCATCGACGGCGAGCTCGGCGGCACAGGCTGCTCTGGGTTTGTCGCCGCCCCGGAAGGAGCGCCGGGGCCTCCGCGCCCGCAAGGTACTCCCGGAGGAGTCGCTTCGTCGTTTTCATCATCCGAAGTCCCAGGTTCTTCAGGGGAAACGTCCCGTGGGCAAGGCTTTGCCCCCTTGCCTCTCTCCTTGAGGGCTGCGTGCTTTGGGTGCCGGCGGGGGCTCAATCTTGGTGGTACCCGCCACCCCGTACTCATTGCACTCTGGCATCGAAGATCGGATACCGGCGGCGGCTGGATCCTCGAACAGCGGCAAGGTCTCATCCTGGAACTCGAAGGGTACCCATGGCAATATGTAGCCCATGGTCAGAGCCCAGGTAGTCTCTGTCAAGTGGAACCTGGACTGTGGAAGGCTGCCACCCACCTGAGCACGTTCCCAGAGCGGGCGGCTCCGGAACTGCAAAGGGGCAATCCCCTGTGAAGAAAGTCTGCCAGGATCATGGCGCCTGTCACTCCCCTTGCACGAGCGCAGCCAGCCTGTTGATGACCGGAACCAGGGCTTCCCCTTGAGAGCTTCTTTCCTTGGAGTGTGCCAATCGCTCCGCTGGATAATATGGAGTCATCAGAGGGGATTGGTCCCGTCAGCTTCGACAAAGTACCAGTTGTGCCTCCACTCTCAACCGAGGCCTTGTTGAATGTTTCCGGGTACTGGTGCGCCACATCTCTCCGGAGGCAGAAAGAGACACCGCCAGCGATCCACTTGGACTTCCCCAGGCGTGGAACGAAGAAGTGGCGGAATAAGGCCACCGAGGGCATGACACCCGCAAATGCCTCGCAGGCATAGGCAAAGGTAGCAAGCATCATCACGGCATTGGGGTGCAAGTGCAGCATGTGCAATCCGTAAGCCTCCAAGATTGCTGCGAAGAAATCGGAGAACGGAGGAAGAAGGCCGACGACGGAGAAATCGTGAAAAGTAATCACCTCCCCTTCTCATTGAGGACCGCTCCCAGGGCGCACCACCACTCCCTCAGTACGCGGAAGCTCGCGGCCAGGGATTGGCGGACGCGTTGATGGCTTCCTCTGACGCATACTCGATGGGAGAAAAGAGGGCCTGAGTCACCCTCATCGAAGGCGGCGCTTCGGCCAGAGAAGCCTCCATCGCCATCTTCTCGGCGGCAGATTGCGACATCTTCCTCACTCCCGTCCTATCTCGTTTAGGCAGCATGGGCTGGGGGCAAGAACAAGGAACGGCGGCGGCCAAGGCGGGAGGCGGCGATTGGCAAAGTCAGGGAGAAGGAGTCTCCTGGGCGGCGATTTGGGGATTTCGGCGAATCTGGAGAGGTAACGGCTACAGTGAAGTCAGTCGTGGCTTATAAGGCATCCCACACGTCGCGTCACGGCCCCATTACTCCGACGGACGTGGGGATCGAGGGGGCGTGCCGATTTCTGCACGTTTCGCCCGTTGGATTCCAAGATAAGCACGGGGTCCGTATGAATCGCAACGTTCGTCGCGATTCAGTCAACGGGACCCGGGGGCTCGTCTCTACCTCGCCTCGGCGGGTCCCCAACGGAGCAGAGAGGAAGACCAGGTGCCCGGGGACCCACTTTGACCTATCTTTAGGCCATGGCCCGGCAGCTGGAGCAAGAGCCGTCGGGACCATGCCCGGGGGCTACTGTCGCAGCAGTGGAACATGGGGTTCCCCTAGTACTGCCAAAGTGGGTCCGCCCCATGTGGGCCCAAGATGAAGATGGACAAGACCAAGACTCAAGTCAAGACTGGCGGGTTCACCGTCAAGACACGCATGGCCTACGTCGACTAAGGGCTCCGGTCCTGGGGACCTTCCGGGTCCCCGAACCAAGCAAGAAGGCCAGGAAGGACCCGATAGCCCGAGTTCCCGGCAGGAGGCTAGGCTCCCTCTCGGGTACTTCCCCACGTCCCTGTGGATAAGCACTCCACCTCACCACGGAAGACTTGGGAAGCAAGGCGAAGGCAGTGCGGGCGGGAAGCACGTCCCGTGGTGGTGTCAGCTCCTGTCCACCCCGAGGCGGACGCTCCCACCTAACCCAAAGGAGACACTAGGCTGAGGAGAGGCCACGTCTCCTCCTAAACTAGATGAGGATGGTCCTTCACCCCGAAGGTCCCTCACGCCCCTCACGTGACCCTGTGGCAACCCCTTAGCCTATAAAAGGAGGACCAAGGCACGGAGGAGGGGGAGGTCGGAACAAGGATGAACACAAGCTAGAACCAGAGCAAGACTAGACTAGGGTTGCAAAGGTAGAGAGGAAGGTGATCTCCTCCGGGTCAGGATCTGTCCTTCTTCTACCTCCAGCCAAAACCGTTCCGGGTACCCTGTCCGGGAGGTTCGATTGTAAGCCACACTATGAAGAACCCATCAATCCAGACATGCAGGAGTAGGGCTTTTAGCCTCCGGGCGGCCTGAACCTGGGTAGCTCATTGTGTCCCTTTGGTTGCATGCTTTGATCATGGAGAGGAGAGCTTAATCTAGACTCCGCCCAAGAAGACGATTTTCAGCCTCCTTCGCGCCCCGTGCCGAACCTAAAAGGGGGTATCCTATACTCCCGGTGTCCGTGCAACGAGACACGACATCTGGCGCGCTAGGTAGGGGGCGCAAGCGCTGGATTCGTCTTCTTCATCAAGCTCAAGTTCATCGTCAAGTTCATCGTCAAGTTCTGCGTTGAGCTTTCAGTCCGTGTCAAGATCTGCTGCAAAGCCCTCAGCGCCTTCGGAGCAGCGCTAGTCTCGGCTCTCGCGAAGAGAGGTACCGAATCCGGCGTCCAAGATGACAAAGAAGAGAAAGGGAAAGGCAGCCTTTGAGTTCCTGCGGTACCCCGGCCTCGGTTTCGTTCTTGACGAGTTCTCGCCAGCACCTGCCGCTAAAGATCGTGCCTTCGGAGTCCACTTCGTCCCTCCAGCCGCTTATGTCAGCTCTCTGGTTAGCAAAGGAAGACCTGAGGAAGGTGCCACGAACATTGATGTCCCTCTTTCCCCATGGACGCATGGAGCGATGGAGGAACTCTGTTCTGACGCGCCGACCACAGTGCCCCTTCCGGAGGAGGAAAACCTCGACCAAGACACAAAAGGCGAGCCTCGGCAAGAAGATCCTCTCATCTACGTGCCCCAAGAGCTCCAGATTCCTCTGCGCAAAGATGGCCAGCCTGGAGTGTGGTGCATGTACCACAGATCTGACCGGCACAGTTTGGAAGATTGCCGACAGTTCAACGACATCCAGATACGCCAGAAGAACGGTGATTGCTATTCATGCGGAGAACCAGGACATATCAGCCGAGATTGCCCTCTCAACAAGAAGCCCAAGAAAGCCAAGAGGAGTGCCACAGCTGGGGTTCCTCAAAAGGGAAGATCTCGCTCGGAGTCAATATACCACCAACCTGCGCATGCTTGACAGTTGATGAGAACCTTTGCGGGGGTAATGCGTCCTCCCTGGCGAACGGTCAGATTTCCCTTCTGGCCTAGTACCCGTGGTTGTGGAGTGGACTCCGGAAGGCATAGTGCTCTTAGGGGTGCTGCTACCGGTGCAGGCGGTTAGAGTACTTGTCACCTAGAGATCTCCTCAGAAAACTTGACGGCGCGTTAGTGCAAGGGGAGGTTTGGGAAATGACACCGGGAGTTGAGCCCTAGTATTGCATTCATCTAAACTTACATTCTGAATTTACCATTCTGAATTACATTCAGTCGAAGCTTTCCCTGGATACATATCTAGCCTATGCTACTAAGGCCAGCTCAGAGCTCCTGGCTGTGCAGCTCTGTCTTCTGTTTTATTGCCTGCCGGGTGAACTCCGGACTCCCGGGGACGCCTGGGATGAAGGAGGGCATTCGCGCAGGATCTTCAGGGGTCCCACGTCGGGGGAATACTTTCTGCGTTAACCCGCGGCCCAGTGCGACTTAACTTACTCGCACGGATGAAGGCCCACTTGGGAGCAAGCCCAATATTGAACCGCCATAAGGGGAAAGATCTAGAAGACATATCCCGGAGGACGTGAAGACCAAGTAGTCTCCGAGTAGGCCTCTGTGGATGTATTCCTTATGGGGAAGTTTCCTTTTGTAACCTAGCGAGCCTCTGTGTATATAAAGAGGACTCGCAGGACTTAGAGCGGGTCAAGCTATCAAGCCCTAAACCCTAGCTCATACGGCGAGTACCAGATCGGATCGCCTCCATTGTAACACCTCGATTATCATATCAATACCAATCTAGGGTAGGCAGGAAGTAGGTCTTTTACCTCACATTGAGGGGGCCGAACCTGGGTAAATCTGTGTTGATCTTTGTTCCTGCGATCCCAAGCTCGGAGATGCTTGACTCGCATAATCCCACACCTACGAAGTCATCTATGACACCTGACGTGACAAACCCACGACCGTGGGGCCTGCGGTCAAGAGCGTCACGTTCCGCGCAGGATCCATGAAGGGAGCTGAAGATCTTGTTGTTGGCCGTATCATCACGGTCAATGGCACACCCCTCATCGACGATTCAAGCTGGGGGCCGGAAGCAGATTATTTGGAGACCGGCCACGTCATCCCGTTCGGATCCATCAACGTCTTCGTCGGCTTCATCGGTGGCAGGTCCGTTAGATCGGTCCAGGAAGGCGATTCAGTAGAAGAAGTCGCCGATGACGGGGAAGAATCCGTGGAAAGCATGGACTCGCAAGAGTTTGGGTCCATCATACCTGCCTTTGAAGAAAGTTGCTGGGGTTACCCACCAGAAATCACATCATCACCAGATCAAGAGATGGCACAAGTCGCGGTTTACATGGCCGGAGGAGCAGGCGCATCAGGAACTGCTGGAGAAACCGAGGCATCGGCACCCCCAAGCAACCCACTTCTTGTCCCTGTGTCAGCCACGAACGCCGCCCTCCGTGCAACAGAAATTGAGGCCGCCAGGGCCGAGCTCCTGTATGAGGTTCGAAGGATGGAAGAAGAGCGCCGCAGGCTCGATCAGATAAACCAAGGAATCCAACAGGAGCGGCAGAGAGTAGCCGCGCTGGCTGCGACTCAACAACAGGTTGACCCGCAAACACAGCTGCGCGCGACTCAACCAACAGTGGAAATCCCGCTCACTCCAGCCGCGGGACGGGAATCCAGACGACTGCGGAAGGAAGGGTACCAACAAATCAAGAGACCCAGCAACAACCAAGGAGGTTTCACACCCCACAGGGCCATTACCAGAACCCTGTCGATAATATGTATGCTGCGGCTAATATCTTGACTCAGATGGTACCAACAGGCGATGACCCGGTCAATGCTGAGGCGCGGCGCGCGATTCAGATGCTAAGTACGGCAGTCCTGCAACAAGCCAATAGGGCGGAAGCCGAAGCACAGCTGCCCCTCGTACCAGCCAATCACAGGATTACAGCAGAAAGAAGCGTCCAGAGCAGGCCACCAGAGGACGTGTCAGGAGTCGCACAGAGGCAGCAGGAGCAAGTCGCAGAAGCGCAGGCGAATGCGCCATTGATGCAAAAGCGGCCCGCAGATAACCCCGCAGGCGCGCCCACAGCCCTGTCCTCGCGACTCAAGGGACCGGCGTGTTTCACTGAGAGGATCAGATCGGAACCTTTTCCTGAAGATTTCAAAGGGCCACGCAAGGTGGCAAACTATAACGCCAGCATGGATCCAACCACTTGGCTCAACAATTACGAGATGGGCATGAGCATCCTAAACGCATCTGAAGAGATCTGCGCACGCTACCTAAACATGATGCTAGAAGGAGCAGCGCACATATGGCTGCAAAATTTGCCTCCCAACTCTATAAATACTTGGGAGGAACTGAAGGATGCCTTCATTAAGAACTTCCAAGGAACTTGCAAGCGACTCTGCAATATAGAAGATTTAGAGCGTTGTGTCCAGAAGGAAGGCGAGTCAAGTCGCCATTGGATGAAAAGGGTGGCAGAAATAATACACTCCTCAGATAATATACCACCAAGCTCAGCCGTCCTGGTGATGGAGAAAAACTGCAAGTTTGAGCCGCTGATTCATAAGCTGGGTCGCATGAAGGATAAAGTCAAGAGCCTCAGCGAGGTGATGGCTGCGGCTAACAAATATGCCAGCTCAGATAAAACCAGAGACGCGTCAGACGGAGAAGAAGAGGAGGTTGCTGCAAAAGGAAAGAAAAACTCCAACAAGCCCCAGCAGCAGCAAACGAGCCACAACAACACGAGTCAAAACAAACGCAAAAGCGAAGATGGTCACTCAGGGCTCGTCGCCAATACGCGTGGAGGATTCAGAGGCCAGCGTGGAAGGGGTCGAGGATACGGCTCCCGTCCAATCAATATGCAAGAAGTTTTCAACCGGCCATGCGACCTTCATGCGACAGGTGATGGACGGCCAGCGGACCATACCAAGGCGCAATGCCATTATTACAAAAAGTGGAAAGAAGAGAGCCAACACAACGGGGGGAATTCCCATGAAGGAAACCCTAGTGCGGCTCATAACACAAATATTGGGCAGCACGGCGCGAGTAACCCCAGGCAGACGGGGCAGTATCACACAATAGTTATCGATACCTCCAAAAGAGAAGAGAAATTGAGCCGGAGAAGTCAGCAGGTGAACGCCGTGATACCAGCAACACCCGCTTGGTTAAGGTGGTCGAATACGCGGTAACCTGGAGTCGCGACGACCACCCGCCACAGGTACGGGAACCTGGCAAGTTGGCACTGGTTGTGGCACCATACGTTGCAGGATACAAGCTGACCAAAGTGCTTATGGATGGAGGAAGCAGCATTAATATCTTGTACTACGATACTTTCCAGCGTCTAGGACTCAAGGATTCCAGCCTGCAGCCCACGTCAACAGTATTTCACGGCATTGTCCCAGGAAGGTCCGCACGGCCAGTGGGGAAAATAACCCTAGGGGTAACTTTTGGAACAGAAGAGAACTTTAGAAGTGAATTCCTAAGCTTCGAAGTGGTAAAATTCCAAAGCCCATATCACGCCTTGTTTGGAAGAACGGCCTTTGCTAAGTTTATGGCCAGGCCATGCTACGTGTACCTACAGTTGAAGATACCAGGACCAAAAGGGGTCATCACAGTGTACGGAGATAGAGAAAAAGCAATAGAATGTGAGAAAGGAGATGCGGCTTTCGCAGAATCCGCCTGTGCCGCGGAAGAACTAAAAGGTTATAAGTCGCAGGTGGACCCAAACGATATGAGTGTGGTTACCACGCCATCTGCCGAGCCACCAATGAAATTCAAAGCGGCCCAGGACACTAAGCAGATAAATCTTGTTCCTGGCGACTCATCCAAGCAAACTAGCATTGGAGCACACATGGAAGAAGAGCAGGAGAAGGCCCTCGTCGCTTTTCTCCAGGAAAATAAAGACATCTTCGCATGGAAGCCGTCAGATATGCCAGGGGTACCAAGAGAATTAGCAGAACATAGCCTCAAAGTGAACCCTGCGGCTAAACCAGTGAAGCAGCCACTACGGCGTTTTCATGATGACAGGAGAAAGGCAATAGGAGAGGAAATAGCTCGCTTGCTGGCTGCAGGATTCATCACAGAGGTATACCATCCGGAATGGGTGGCAAATCCAGTATTGGTTATGAAAAAGAACGGTACGTGGCGAATGTGCGTTGATTACACCAGTCTTAACAAAGCTTGTCCAAAGGATCCATTTGCTTTGCCGAATCGACCAAGTAATTGATTCAACTGCTGGGTGCGAGCTGTTATGCTTTTTGGACGCCTATTCAGGCTACCATCAAATCAAGATGAAGAGGGAGGACCAAGAAAAGACGTCCTTCATCACACCCTTCGGAGCTTTTTGTTACGTCAGCATGCCCTTTGGGTTGAAGAACGCAGGTGCGACTTACCAAAGATGCATTCAGAATTGCCTACATGAGCAAATAGGTCGCAACGTTCATGCCTACGTGGATGATATTGTGATTAAATCGCAAGTTAGCCAGGATCTTATTGGTGATCTGGCAGAGACATTCACAAATCTCAGAAAATACAACATGAAGCTCAACCCCACAAAGTGCGTTTTCGGAGTACCAGCAGGAAAGCTATTGGGATTCATAGTATCAGAAAGAGGCATTGAGGCCAATCCTGACAAGATAAAGGCCGTGATGGATCTCCAAAAGCCAGAAAAGATAAAAGATGTACAGCGGCTTACTGGTTGCGTAGCAGCTTTGAGTCGCTTTATATCAAGATTGGGAGAGAAAGCACTACCTTTGTACAGACTGTTGAAAAAATCAGACACCTTCGTTTGGGACGCAGAGGCCGACGAAGCTCTGACAGCCTTGAAACATCAATTGAAATGCTCCAGTTCTGGCGGCTCCAAAAGATAAAGAGCCAATGCTACTATACATAGCGGCAAATTCCCGCGCTGTGAGTGCTGTCATGGTTGTGGAGAGACAAGAAACGGGAAAGGAATACCCTGTCCAGAGACCAGTATACTACGTGAGCGAAGTCCTCACAGCTTCCAAACAGCGTTACCCACAGTGGCAGAAGTTGGTGTTTGGAGTGTTCATGGCGAGTCGCAAGCTGAAGCACTACTTCCAAGAGCATCCAATAACTGTGGTGAGTTCAGCACCATTGGCAGATATCATTCGTAATCGAGAAGCTACTGGAAGAGTCGCTAAGTGGGCGATCGAGTTGGGACCACATCACATCAGTTACGAGCCGCGCACATCAATTAAGTCGCAAGCCCTTGCAGATTTTATTAACGATTGGACAGAAATCCAAGTTGCTCCTAGCATGGCAGAAACCAAATACTGGACCATGCATTTTGATGGGTCAAGACAGTTGCAAGGCTCGGGGGCTGGAGTTGTTCTGACATCTCCCAAGGGAGACAAGCTGCGGTATGTGTTACAGATACACTTCAACTGCACAAATAACGTGGCGGAGTACGAGGCACTGCTTCATGGTCTACGTATAGCAAAGGAGATGAACATCAGTCATACGCTGTTTTGGCGATTCAGACTTGGTGGCACAGCAGGTCTCCGGAACGTGGGACAGCAAGGATGCGAACATGGCTGCATATAGGAGAGAGGTGGACAGAATTGCTGGACATTTCACTGGATACCAAGTTGAACATATTGATCGGAGACAAAATGAAGCTGCGGATGCCCTGTCTCGGCTTGGATCCAACAGACAGTCAGTCCCACCCAATGTTTTCCTGGATGAACTGCACAATCCATCAGTCAAACCTCCAGCAGAGATTGACATTGCAGAGCCAGAGGATGATTCAACTTTAGTCGCAGCCCTGCATGAACAGCCAGGATGGACAGAGCCATACATGGCATATTTAAGTCGCGGAGTGCTGCCGGACGATGAAATTGAGGCGCGCAAAATCATACGACGATCAAAGGCCTATACAATCATCAACAACGAATTATACAAGCGCAGCGTATCAGGAGCATTCCAAAGATGTGTCTCACCAGAAGAGGGACGAAAAATCTTGCACGAAATTCATTCAGGCGATTGTGGCCATCATGCTTCGTCAAGATCTTTGGTGGCAAAGGCGTTCCGACATGGATTCTTCTGGTTAACAGCATTAGCAGACGCAGAGCAAATTGTCAGAGTGTGCGATGGATGTCAAAGATACGCTAGGCAAGATCATATGCCAGCCCAAGCACTTCGCACAATACCCATCACATGGCCTTTTGCCGTATGGGGTTTTGACATGGTAGGGCCTTTCAGACGGTCTTCAAACGGAAAAACTCACCTCTTAGTCATGGTGGACAAATTCACAAAGTGGATAGAAGCAGAACCTGTGGGAGATTGCGAGGCTGAAACAGCAGTCAAGTTCTTGAAGAAGGTCATATTCCGCTTCGGTTACCCCCATAGTATCATTACAGACAATGGGAGCAACACCTCTGAAGGGGCTACACAGATATTTTGCGCAGACAATGGGATAAGATTGGACCTCACGTCAGTAGCACACCCGCAGAGCAATGGACAAGCTGAGCGAGCTAACCAGGAAATTCTCCATGGAATTAAGCCGCGCCTTATTGAAAAGGTCGAAGCATCTCCAGGATGTTGGGTGGAAGAACTGCCAGCAGTACTGTGGAGCTTGAGAACAACCCCTAACAGATCCACAGGATTTACACCATATTTCATGGTCTATGGAGCAGAAGCAGTCATGCCCAGCGATATCATACATGATTCACCAAGAGTTGCGGCTTACATCGAGACAGATAATGAGATAGCTCGGCAAGACTCGGTGGACACATTAGAAGAGGTTAGAGACTTGGCAGCATCAAGGTCAGCAGTATATCAACAAGACTTGCGACGCTATCATGCCAGACGCATCAAAACCCGCACCTTTCAAGAAGGCGACCTAGTACTGCGACTTAAACAAGATCACAAGGGAATGCATAAGCTGTCCTCTCCATGGGAAGGACCCTACATCATCAGCAAGAAGCTAAACAATGGGTCGTACTACCTGCTGGATGTAAGGGAAGAAAGCAGCGAACGCCATGATTTCGAGGATCGTCTCGAGGCACCTCGCCCTTGGAACGTCGCACACCTGCGACCGTACTATACATAAGAAAAGGCTAATCAGAGCCAAGCATCATCCTTTCCAGCTTTATAGCTGAGTATCATCACAGCCACTCAGGGCTAGAACTTCAACTTTGGTCGCCACCTAGGCGCGACCTATGCAACATCTGATCGCCACCCAGGCGCGATCGACCCTTGTATCAGAAACCGGCTGCCACCTAGGCGCGGCCGTAAACTTTGTATCATCTCTGGTCGCCACCTAGGCGCGACCGACCCCATGTATCACCATGGATCGCCACCTACGCGCGATCCAACCCTATGTATAACACTCGGTTGCCACCTAGGCGCGACCTTATGTGTCATCATAATCAAAGCTTATCATAGCTTAGCCTATCATGGCAATATCATTATGTTTCTTGGGGTCTTTGTTACCCTGAAACAGCCGATTTATTGGCAATTATCAAATTTACCTTAAGTTGGATTGCTACTCGCATTATGTGGCCAAAGTACTGGGGTGTGGCGTCAATCGAGCTTGATTGCCTATCATGGCCGCTCTCGACCCTGAACACACATATTCCTAGGAAATACTGAGTCGCGCGAGTGCCCACTTAAGGATTCAGATGGCCTAACTAGAGGTCGATGTACTGCTTATAGTACGGCAACACCAATTACAATTACTTGTAACTTAACAATTGTTTTATTCATGATATCAAGTTACAGGTGATGACCTTCAGAGTTCTCTGAGAAGAATTGAGATGATTACCACATAACATCCTCTCAATCCTTGGGGGCTATATCATATTATCATCAAAAATTTGAAGATAGATCGTCATCAAGTTCTGAAGCTATCAGGATACTCTAACAAAGAAGCTCACGAAGTCAGATGATCTTCCAGGTGCGAGTCAAGGCCAAACTTGCACAATTATAAGTCGCGAAACAAGGAAAAGCGCGGCCTAAGCATTCAAGATCAAGAAATACTATGAAGTTCAGGCCACGCTTGGGGGCTAATGTCGGGGGAATACTTTCTGGATTAACCCGCGGCCCAGTGCGACTTAACTTACTCGCACGGATGAAGGCCCACTTGGGAGCAAGCCCAATATTGAACCGCCATAAGGGAAAGATCTAGAAGACATATCCCGGAGGACGTGAAGACCAAGTAGTCTCCGAGTAGGCCTCTGTGGATGTATTCCTTATGGGGAAGTTTCCTTTTGTAACCTAGCGAGCCTCTGTGTATATAAAGAGGACTCGCAGGACTTAGAGCGGGTCAAGCTATCAAGCCCCAAACCCTAGCTCATACGGCGAGTACCAGATCGGATCGCCTCCATTGTAACACCTCGATTATCATATCAATACCAATCTAGGGTAGGCAGGAAGTAGGTCTTTTACCTCACATTGAGGGGGCCGAACCTGGGTAAATCTGTGTTGATCTTTGTTCCTGCGATCCCAAGCTCGGAGATGCTTGACTCGCATAATCCCACACCTACGAAGTCATCTATGACACCTGACGTGACAAACCCACGACACACGGGCCAGGGAACTTCCGGGCAAACCCTGGCACATGCTGGCTGCAGAGGAGGTGCATGTGGTCCACGAACTTATCCATGATGTCTTCCTCATCCTGTACGAAGGGAAGAAGTCGAGTCAAGGCGCACGATCTTCCCAAGGGTCGTGTTGCCAGGCAGCCTTACCTTGAAGACATCGTCAAGGTCGCACAGGAGGCGGATCAATCTCTGATTGCCTGCGGCTTCCTTCCACAGCTCCATCTTGATGGTGTCCTTCCGGGTCGCTAGCGCCACTGATGCCTCCATGGCAGCAGGACCGGCGATGTTCCCCACCGCGGGGAAAACCAAGGAGACCCGAGGGCGAGGAACGACCTTGTCCTTTCTAGTGGCTCGGGCTCCAGCTTCGCTGGGTGCCTCCGCCGCTCCTCGAAAGACGGACTCCGCCGTCGACACATCGGACAAGGCCCTCTCTGCTTCGCTGGACATTGTTCTGCGGGACGCGGGGAGGCAAAGGAAGAAGAGGAGCAGAGCAAGGCGAGAAGATGTGGAAAAGGGGTTGGAATCTGGATGGTCAATTATAGGCCTCCCACGCTCCACCTACCCCATAACGCTACAGCTGCTGCAGTAATGAGAGCGCGTTTTGCAAAAAACTCGTTCTCATTCACACGGACGCGACACGAAGACAAGGAGGAAAACAAGATCTTCTTCATTTACAAGGATTACAAGGGGACGATCTTTTTTACAACAAAAAGGTTGACTCCCGTCGAGCAAGGAGCACCGCCGTACAATGGAAGATGCTACTTCCAGAAATACGTCGTCAAGACCGCCAAGGAGGAGGTCAACGAGATCTCCATGGCGCCCGTCCGTACCTCCTCGCCTTCAGGAAGACGAGCTTCCCTCGACCTTAATGTCAGATGAGTTTTCCTCATCTTCATCCTCGTCGTAGGAGCTCGAGCTGCCGCTGCTGCTCTCCATGCAGCACTCCACGCGTCCGCCATCGACACCGAAGATCTTCACGGAGAGCGTTGCATCTCCGTTGTACCGGAACACCAAGCACTGCCCCCTGGACAGGCAGTGGGCACGGGGAGAACGACTTCCACCCCGGACCCAGAAGCATGGCGCCTTCAGTGGTGCGCTCTGCCATGGCCCAGGAGGGGCCATTGGGGCAGCCTTCCACATGCAGCCAGAAGCCGGAGGGTCCAATGTCCTCCGTCGCCATCGCGAAGGAATCCGGCAGGAGAAGCCTGCGGGTTAGATCCATGATGAACTCGAACGGCGTGAAGCTGGTATGAACCATGCTCCTAGGAGGGGGAGCAGCGGTGCCGCGGCCTCCACGGCCGCCGCGGCCGTGAATCCCACGACCTCGCGGAACAGCTCGACCACGAGTGGAGGGGCCACTCTCCGCAGCAGCTAAAGAAGTGCGAGGGCGCCCAACTCCTCTCCTCGCTCTCCCCATAGGCGCTGGCAGCTTGTGGGGAGGCCTGGAGTTGGACTGAGGAAGAAGATGAACGAAAGGCCAGGGGTGCGCCTCGCTTTTATAGCCACAGCGGTGCCTCTGTCAAACGTCTCCTCGGCTTTTCCGTTAGTGGGAATCGAGGGGGCCCTCGCAGTTATTCCCCCGAGTGGAGTAACTCCAAGACCTTCAAGGCCATCAATGAAGCAGAGCAAGGAAGACCAGGTGTCCGAGGACCCACTTTGACCTATCTTTAGGCCATGGCCCCGGCAGCTGGAGCAAGAGCCGCCGGGACCATGCCCGGGGGCTACTGTCGCAGCAGTGGAACATGGGGTTCCCCTAGTACTGCCAAAGTGGGTCTACCCCATGTGGGCCCAAGATGAAGATGGACAAGACCAAGACTCAAGTCAAGACTGGCGGGTTCACCGTCAAGACACGCATGGCCTACGTCGACTAAGGGCTCCAGTCCTGGGGACCTTCGGGTCCCCGAACCAAGCAAGAAGGCCAGGAAGGACCCGAGAGCCCGAGTTCCCGGCAGGAGGCTGGGCTCCCTCTCGGGTACTTCCCCACGTCCCTGTGGATAAGCACTCCACCTCACCACGGAAGACTTGGGAAGCAAGGCGAAGGCAGCGCGGGCGGGAAGCACGTCCCGTGGTGGTGTCAGCTCCTTTCCACCCGAGGCGGACGCTCCCACCTAACCCAAAGGAGACGCTAGGCTGAGGAGTGGCCACGTCTCCTCCTAAACTAGATGAGGAGGGTCCTTCACCCCGAAGGTCCCTCACGCCCCTCACGTGACCCTGTGGCAACCTCTTAGACTATAAAAGGAGGACCAAGGCACGGAGGAGGGGGAGGTCGGAACAAGGATGAACACAAGCTAGAACCAGAGTAAGACTAGACTAGGGTTGCGAAGGTAGAGAGGAAGGTGATCCCCTCCGGGTCAGGATCTGTCGTTCTACCTCCAGCCAAAACCCTTCCGGGTACCCTGTCCGGGAGGTTCCATTGTAAGCCACACTATGAAGAACCCATCAATTCAGACATGCAGGAGTAGGGCTTTTAGCCTCCGGGCGGCCTGAACCTAGGTAGCTCCTTGTGTCCCTTTGGTTGCATGCTTTGATCATGGAGAGGAGAGCTTGATCTAGACTCTGCCAAGAAGATGATTCTCAGCCTCCTTTGCGCCCCGTGCCGAACCTAAAAGGGGGTATCCTATACCCCGGTGTTCATGCAATGAGACACGACAAGATCTCCTCAGAAAACTTGAAGGCGCGTTAGTGCAAGGGGAGGTTTGGGAAATGACCCGGGAGTTGAGCCCTAGGATTGCATTCATCTGAACTTACATTCTGAATTTACAACTCTGAATTACATTCAGTCGAAGCTTTCCCTGGATACATATCTAGCCTATGCTACTAAGGCCAGCTCAGAGCTCCTGGCTACGCAGATCTGTCTTCTGTCTTATTGCCTGCCGGGTGCACTCTTTTCTTCCGGGGACGCCTGGATGAAAAGATAACACGCGTGCAGGATCTTGTTAGGCGCATCGAAGAGCTCGACCCCCTTCTGCTGACCAAGGCGCTCCAGGGCCAAAGAGACGGTAGATTCTGTCCACAGTTCGCATATGGACTGACTCTCGGCCTGCAAAAGTCCAGGTCAAGATCAAGGTCATCCAAGAAGAAAAGGTGGAAAAATGGAGAAGAGCAAACAGTGAACCTGCTCAATGGCCTCGAGCTCAGCCACAACCAAGGACAGCTCTGGAATACCGGCAGTCCTTTCCTTCAGGATGGACCACAGGTGCGTCCTCCTCACTGCCCTAATCCTTGCCTCTTCTTGGGCAACAGGACCAGAGACGGCCGCCAGGCGAGCGACATTCTGGGCAGCAGAAGAACGGGACGCAACCTCGCCATCAGCGGCTCGGGCTCCAGCTTCGCTGGGTGCCTCCGCCGCTCCTCAAAAGACGGACTCCGCCGTCGACACATCGGACAAGGCCCTCTCTGCTTCGCCGGACATTGTTCTGCGGGGCACGGGGAGGCAAAGGAAGAAGAGGAGCGGAACAAGGCGAGAAGATGTGTCAAAGGGGTTGGAGTCTGGAGGGTTTTTATAGGCCTCCCACGCTCCACCTACCCTTGACGCTACGGCTGCTGCAGTAATGGGAGCGCGTTTTGCAAAAAACTCGTTCTCATTCACACGGACACGACACGAAGACAAGGAGGAAAACAAGATCTTCTTCATTTACAAGGACTACAACGGGACGATCTTTTTTACAACAAAAAGGTTGGCTCCCATCGAACAAGGAGCACCGCCGTACAATGGAAGACGCTACTTCCAGAAATACGTCATCAAGGCCGCCGGGGAGGAGGTCAACGAGATCTCCATGGCGCTCGTCCGAAGCTCCTCGCCTTCAGGAAGACGAGCTCCCCTCGACCTTGATGTCAGATGAGTTTTCCTCATCTTCATCCTCGTCGTAGGAGCTCGAACTGCCTCTGCTGCTCTCCATGCAGCACTCCACACGTCCGCCATCGACACCGAAGATCGTCACGGAGAGCGTCGCATCTCCGTCGTACCGGAACGCCAAGCATTGCCCCCAGGACAGGCGGCGGGCACGGGGTGAGAACGACTTCCACCCCAGACCGAGAAGCATGGCGCCTTCAGTGGTGCGCTCCGCCATGGCCCAGGAGGGGCCATTGGGGCAGCCTTCCACTTGCAGCCAGAAGCCGGAGGGTCCGATGTCCTCCGTCGCCATCGCGAAGGAATCCGGCAGGAGAAGCCGGCTGCGAAACCTGTGGTTTAGATCCACGATGAACTCGAACGGCGCGAAGCTGGTATGAACCATGCTCCTAGGAGGGGGAGCAGCGGTGCCGCGGCCTCCACGGCCACCGCGACCGCGAATCCCACGACCTCGCGAAACAGCTCGACCACGAGTGGAGGGGCCACTCTCCGCAGCAGCTGAAGAATAACGAGGGCGCCCAACTCCCCTCCTCGCTCTCGCCATTGGTGCTGGCAGCTTGTGGGAGGCCTGGAGATGGACTGAGAAAGAAGATGAGCAAAAGAGCCAGGGGTGCGCCTCGCTTTTATAGCCGCGGCGGCACCTCTATCAGGCGTCTCTTCGGTTTTTCCATTACTGGGAGTCGAGGGGGCCATCGCAGTTACTCCCCCAAGCAGAGTAACTCCAAGACCTTCAAGGCCATCAACGAAGTAGAGCAAAAAAGACCAGGTGCCCGGGGACCCACTTTGACCTATCTTTAGGCCATGGCCCCGGCAGCTGGAGCAAGAGCCGCCGGGACCATGCCCAGGGGCTACTGTCGCAGCAGTGGAACATGGGGTTCCCTAGTGCTGCCAAAGTGGGTCCACCCATGTGGAACCAAGATGAAGACGGACAAGTCCAAGACTCAAGACAAGCTGGCGGGTTCACCGCCGGGACACGCAAGGCCTACGTCGACAAATGGGCTCCGGTCCTGGGGACCTGCCGGGTCCCCGAACCAAGCAGGAAGGCCAGGAAGGACCCGAGAGCCCGAGTTCCCGGCAGGAGGCCAGGCTCCCTCTCGAGTACTTCCCCACGTCCATGTGGATAAGCTCTCCACCTCACCGCAGAAGACTTGGGAAGCAAGGCGAAGTCAGCGCGGGCGGGAAGCACATCCCGTGGTGGTGTCAGCTCCTGTCCACCCCAAGGCGGACGCTCCCACCTAACCCAAAGGAGACGCTAGGCTGAGGAGAGGCCACGTCTCCTCCTAAACTAGATGAGGAGGGTCCTTCACCCCGAAGGTCCCTCATGCCCCTCACGTGACCCTGTGGCAACCCCTTAGCCTATAAAAGGAGGACCAAGGCACGGAGGAGGGGGGAGGAAGGTCGGACGAACACAGGATCGAACCAAGGCACAAGTCCAACCAGAGCAAGACTAGACTAGGGCTGGGAAGGTAGAGGGGAAGGTGATCTCCTCCGGGTCAGGATCTGTCCTTCTTCTACCTCCAGCCAAAACCCTTCGGGTACCCATCCGGGAGGTTCCATTGTAAGCTACACTATGAAGAACCCATCAATCCAGACATACAGGAGTAGGGCTTTTAGCCTCCGGGCGGCCGAAACCTGGGTAGCTCCTTGTGTCCCTTTGGTTGCATGCTTTGATCGTGGAGAGGAGAGCTTGATCAAGACTCCGCCGAGAAGACGATTCTCAGCCTCCTTCGCGCCCCGTGCCGAACCTAAAAGGGGGTATCCTATACTCCCGGTGTCCATGCATCGAGACATGACAATGACCGCTTCGTGCAGAAAGATCATGGAGCAGCAGCTAGAGAGAAGAGGGCCGAAGAAACTCGTGCTAGGGAAGAAGCACAGTTTTTGGCCAATGAAGCGGCCAAAAAGGCAAGATATGATCAGTTGACCACTTTGAAGGACATGGGCAAAACTGATTTTCGCAATATGCGGCTGCAGCCATTCTATTCCATGCCTTGCAACTCCGATGACCTCACTATTGGAGGAAAGAGCAAGCTCTCATCAAGAAGGAAATTTATGCCAAGTTGGCCAAGAAGCATGCCGTTTGTGAGCAAAAGGTGCTCAATATTGAAGCTTTGAACTCCAAGCCTTACTTTCAAGAGGCCGTGTGGATTGCTCGGAAACTTGGGCTTGAAAAGCTCAACTCACACACTCAACAAAACTATGACATTGAGCTCATTCACCAATTCTTTGCCACTCTCGAGTTTGGGCATGATGAAGATATCACCTTGACTTGGATGACCGGGCCTATCAAGTGTGTTTCCTCGTTTGTGAAGTTTGCGGAGCTCTTGGGCTATCCATTCAAAGGTGCAACAACCTCATGTGGGAGAAGAATGCATCAAGAAGGAATTGCTTCTGACAAGCGCTGCCTAGCCCCTATTTACACCAATGAGGCGGATGTGGGCACCATTCACAGCTTGCTCCCACTTTCAACATCTTCCTTCGCATGGTTCGCTTTAGTCTTGCTCCCAAGCCGGCAATGTGGATGCCATTCGTGGAGGACTTGTCAACCTCCTCTATCATGCTTATCAAGTCCAATGTGCGGGAGTGGATTGCCAAGGCTATGAGATTGATGTTATGGACTTCATCAAATGTGAGATACATTGGGCCATTGGTGAACACAAGAATCACGTCTATGCACCTTATGTGATGATGCTCATCCTCGACAAGGTGCCCACTCTCAACACCGCCAAATTCACCATTCATCCCAAGGGCACTCTTCAACAACTCGCCAAGCACTCTCAGCCATCTTCCTCTCGTGCTCGTGTTCCCTTTCAATCAAGTGATGAAGAGGAATCATCTGAGGCCCCAATGCCTAGGAGGAGTAGGAATGCCGATCCTCCCTCCTTTTCTCGTGGCAAGGCGTTGGTGAACAAGGAGTTTAAGAAGTTATCATGGTGGAAGAAAAACATGCTTTGTATGCAAGTGAAGGTGCACAAGGAAAACCATGTTGGCTATGTTGAGAGGAAGCACATCTTATCCAATCAACGCTTGCTCTTCAAGGAGTTGCGCAAGAGCAACAATGGTGGGATCAATCCTCCTCGTCAAGAGGGTGAACATGCATCTTCCTCCTCGGCAACCACACTCTCATATGGTCGATGGAATATGGAAGAATTCAATTGGACCGATTTTGATGATGTGACTTCCATGCCTTCTTCTTCTCGCAATGCCGGCAAGGCTCCCATGGTTGATGATGATGATGAAGACTATGTCGACTTGAGGTGATCTCCAAACCTTGCCTCGGTAAATGCACGCCAACTCTTCATGATGATGATGGCATTGCACCACCGCCATCGGCAACCAGCGGCATCACACCGCCGTCTCTTCTCAACGGCATCACACCGTCGTCTCCTTGTGGCAGCATCACACCGCCGTGCCTAGCGCCCGACGGCATCACGCCGCCGCCGCCGCCGGCACCATTGTAGGCTTCAGCGGCATCACACCACCATCGCCTTGTCGCCGCAGCATCACACCGCGGTCTCCTCTTGATGTGGACGACGTCTTATCGACAACGATCACCACGCCGTCTTGCCGCACGCAGCGGCCTCTTCTTGATGTGGACGACGCCTTCGCGACGCCGATCACCACGCAACCTCCTCCTCCTAGCAGCCTCACGCCGTAACCAGCCGCCGGCGACATCGCGCCGCCACCAGCCCTTCTTGCGCCTCCGTACAATGGAAGACGCTACTTCCAGAAATACGTCATCAAGGCCGCTGGGGAGGAGGTCAACGAGATCTCCATGGCGCTCGTCCGAAGCTCCTCGCCTTCAGGAAGACGAGCTCCCCTCGACCTTGATGTCAGATGAGTTTTCCTCATCTTCATCCTCGTCGTAGGAGCTCGAAC
The DNA here is from genome assembly GCA_947311845.1 of Poa pratensis. Lineage (NCBI taxonomy): Eukaryota > Viridiplantae > Streptophyta > Magnoliopsida > Poales > Poaceae > Poa > Poa pratensis. Next base: position 102,642,645 of record CAMZMU010000041.1, read on the forward strand.
TGCCGCTGCTGCTCTCCATGCAGCACTCCACGCGTCCGCCATCGACACCGAAGATTTTCACGGAGAGCGTTGCATCTCCGCCGTACCGGAACACCAAGCATTGCCCCCGGGACAGGCGGCGGGCACGGGAGAACGACTTCCACCCTGGACCCAGAAGCATGGCGCCTTCAGTGGTGCGCTCCGCCATGACCCAGGAGGGGCCATTGGGGTAGCCTTCCACTTGCAGCCAGAAGCCGGAGGGTTCGGTGCCCTCCGTCGCCATCGTGAAGGAATCCGGCAGGAGAAGCCGGCTGCGAGGCCTGCGGTTCAGATCCACGATGAACTCGAACAACGCGAAGCTGGTATGAACCATGCTCCTAGGAGGGGGAGCAGCGGTGCCGCAGCCTCCACGGCCGCCATGACCGCGAATCCACGACCTCACGGAATAGCTCGACCACGAGTGGAGGGGCCACTTTCCGCAGCAGTTGAAGAAGCACGAGGGCGCCCAACTCCTCTCCTCGCTGTCGCCATTGGCGCTGGCAGCTTGTGGGTAGGCCTGGAGTTGGGCTGAGGAAGAAGATGAACGAAAAAGCCAGGGGTGCGCCTCGCTTTTATAGCCACGGCGGTGCCTCTGTTAAGCGTCTCCTCGGTTCTTCCGTTATTGGGAATCGAGGGGGCCCCGCAGTTATTCCCCCAAGCGGAGTAACTCTAAGACCTTCAAGGCCACCAACGGAGCTGAGCAAGGAAGACCAGGTGCCCGGGACCCACTTTGACCTATCTTTAGGCCATGACCCCGGCAGCTGGAGCAAGAGCCGCCGGGACCAAGCCCGGGGGCTACTGTCGCAGCAGTGGAACATGGGGTTCCCCTAGCACTGCAAAAGTGGGTCCACCCATGTGGGTCCAAGATGAAGATGAACAAGACCAAGACTCAAGTCAAGCTGGCGGGTTCACCGTCAAGACACGCATGTCCTACAACGACTAAGGGCTCCGGTCCTGGGGACCTTCCGGGTCCCCGAACCAAGCAAGAAGGCCAGGAAGGACCGAGAGCCCGAGTTCCCGGCAGGAGGCCGGGCTCCCTCTCGGGTACTTCCCCACGTCCCTGTGGATAAGCACTACACCTCACCGTGGAAGACTTGGGAAGCAAGGCGAAGGCAGCGCGGGCGGGAAGCACGTCCCGTGGTGGTGTCAGTTCCAGACCACCCCAAGGCGGACGCTCCCACCTAACCCAAAGGAGACGCTAGGCTGAGGAGAGGCCACGTCTCCTCCTAAACTAGATGAGGTGGGTCCTTCACCCCGAAGGTCCCTCATGCCCCTCACGTGACCCTGTGGCAACCCCTTAGCCTATAAAAGGAGGACCAAGGCACGGAGGAGGAGGTGGGCGAAGCAAGGACAAACACACTATGAAGGTAGAGAGGAAGGTGATCTCCTCCGGGTCAGGTTCTTTCCTTCTTCTACCTCCTGCCAAAACCCTTCCAGGTACCCCATCCGGGAGGTTCCATTGTAAGCCACACTATGAAGAGCCCATCAATCCAGACATGCAGGAGTAGGGCTTTTAGCTTCCGGCGGCCTGAACCTGGGTAGCTCCTTGTGTCCCTTTGGTTGCATGCTTTGATCGTGGAGAGGAGAGCTTGATCTAGATGCCGCCCAAGAAGACGATTCCCAGCCTCCTTCACGCCCGTGCCGAACCTAAAAGGGGGTATCCTATACTCCCGGTGTCCGTGCAACGAGACACGACAATCCCCCATAATGTAACTTCAAGTCTCAGACCACAGTTTCTGTCTTAGTACTCTGACCCGTCCTACTCAATCCATTACACTACGATGATCACCTTACATGCATTCCCAATATATGCGTGCACTCATACATTGTACATCAAGACAATCATAAAAGATAACAAAACTTGTATGCAACCAATGAACGAACTATTTCACTATTGCCATGAACAAATCACTTCTCAAACATAGATGGGGAGACACAATAGATCAAGGGAATAGTATATTGCATCATATATCATGTTTGCCAAGAGCTTACAGTGGAGAGATTGAGATGATCTTGCTGTAGATGTTGATGATGAACACGCCGGAGGGGGGTGGAGCCCTCCGGAAGTGATTCCGGCGGCGTTTCCCTCCTACGATCTTCTCCGGCGGCAGCCTTCTGACTCTCTGTTTCGTGGTTTTGTCTTTCTCCGCCGCCTCCTCGCGAAACTCCTCGGGGGACTATTTTTATAGGTGGTTTTAGGTCAAAACCGAGTCGGTGGAGGAAAGATCGACGTCATCGGAGCTCCGAGGGCCAAAAGGGGGGGTCCCACGCGGCCCATGTACCTGGCCGCGTGGGGCCACTCATCTAGGCCCTCGGGCCTCCGCTTGTTTGCTTCCTTCGCTCCCACGCTTTGTTCCTTCCAAAAACTTTTGCTCGTAAATTTCCAGGTCATTTGGACGTCGTTTGGGTCCCTGAAACATTAAAATATAGAAATAGGGTTTTTGCCTGTGCAGGGTTAATTCCATAAAAAATAGGAAACATATCAAATATTCCCAAAATCATTATAAAACAGTGATATAACCCTTATATGATGCAAATACGACTGGAATATAAGTAAAAATAATGCAAAGTTCATGTATGCATTTTACATGCATCATTGCCTCACAACTCCCACACACCCCCGACCCCTACCCCTCTCCCAGGCGCCGCCTCCTCGCCGGGAACTCCTTTCGGCCGCCTCCCTCGCCGCCGGAATCCATCTGTCGCCGTCCCTCATCTCCTCTCCTGTGTGAGGACCCTTCTCCTCCACTTGGAGCTCCATGAAGGGCAAGGATATGTTCCTCTTCTAGATCTGTCTAGATCTACAGTTTTTGAAGCATACCCCTGTCCTAGTTTTCATGGTAGTTCTTCTAGGCGACAAATGTATTTCATGGACAATACTTGCCCAATTCTTTGCTGTAAATTTGACCTAGATTGGGTTTTCAATCTGGACCGGTGACTCCGGCCTTCAGGACCGGAGACTCCGGTCTGACCGGAGACTCTTGTGTAGATCAAGTTTTTCAGCCCAGAATTGTTTAAGTGTTGTCTCTTTTGACCTCCTGGACATGTATGCTCACCTTCATGCTACCCTACTACTCTTTATTCTCAGATAACAGAAGGTACAAGGTATCATCATCCAACCCCAATATCACGCCTAAGAGTGGCCGGTCCTCTTTAAGGGCCTACATGGAGTATGATGCGGAAAATGACGGTCACAGCAGTGGAACATGGGGTTCCCCTAGTGCTGCCAAAGTGGGTCCACACCATGTGGGCCCAAGATGAAGATGGACAAGACCAAGACTCAAGACAAGCTGGCGGGTTCACCGTCGGGACACGCAAGGCCTACGTCGACAAAGGGCTCCGGTCCTGGGGACCTGCCGGGTCCCCGAACCAAGCAGGAAGGCCAGGAAGGACCCGAGAGCCCGAGTTCCCGGCAGGAGGCCAGGCTCCCTCTCGGGTACTTCCCCACGTCCCTGTGGATAAGCTCTCCACCTCACCGCAGAAGACTTGGGAAGCAAGGCGAAGGCAGCGCGGGCGGGAAGCACATCCCGTGGTGGTGTCAGCTCCTGTCCACCCCAAGGCGGACGCTCCCACCTAACCCAAAGGAGACGCTAGGCTGAGGAGAGGCCACGTCTCCTCCTAAACTAGATGAGGAGGGTCCTTCACCCCGAAGGTCCCTCATGCCCCACGTGACCCTGTGGCAACCCCTTAGCCTATAAAAGGAGGACCAAGGCACGGAGGAGGGGAGGAAGGTCGGAGAACACAAGATCGAACCAAGGCACAAGTCCAACCAGAGCAAGACTAGACTAGGGCTGCGAAGGTAGAGGGAAGGTGATCTCCTCCGGGTCAGGATCTGTCCTTCTTCTACCTCCAGCCAAAACCCTTCCGGGTACCCCATCCGGGAGGTTCCATTGTAAGCCACACTATGAAGAACCCATCAATCCAGACATGCAGGAGTAGGGCTTTTAGCCTCCGGCGGCCTGAACCTGGGTAGCTCCTTGTGTCCCTTTGGTTGCATGCTTTGATCGTGGAGAGGAGAGCTTGATCTAGACTCCGCCCGAGACGATTCTCAGCCTCCTTCGCGCCCCGTGCCGAACCTAAAAGGGGGTATCCTATACTCCCGGTGTCCGTGCATCGAGACACGACATCTGGCGCGCCAGGTAGGGGGCGCAAGCGCTGGTTTCATCTTCATCAAGTTCATCGGCAAGTTCTTCGTCAAGCATGCCGCCGAAGAAGAAGGGAGACCCTGCGGCGTCCAAGCCGTTTCTCCCTCACGCACTCAAGCTTCAGCTGAACGTCGTGCTGCTGGCGCACGGCGGAGCGTCTCTCCGTCCCCGCCTCCCATGGAGAGGGTGGCGCCGGACGAAGTGGACGGTCGCGACAAGGACAACGGCCCTGGCGGAGCGGCGGCTCCAAAGGGCACCACCATGCCTCCTCGCTCGGGGAGAAGAGCGTCTGCAATGGCGCTGGCAAGGAGCCCACCGCTGGAGGAGGGAACCACGGCGTTCGCCCCAGCGGGGATCCACGAGCATCCAAGAGCAAGACCTCCGCGCACTCGCCTTCGGACGCGCAAGCTCGCCATGATGCTCTAGTCGCTGCCAAGGCCCTGATGCAGTTCCCTCCAAGCAGCGGCGATCCCAAGGTCTACCAAGAATGGAGGACTCGCGTCGAGAGGCTCCTCGACTTCGCCGATGGTGGTCCATGGGTCGAACCCACTCAAGCTCCCACCGTCGACGATCCCGGAGCAGCACAAGACAAGACACGTGATCCGCGAGGCAGCCAGCCTCGTGGTGAACGTCAAGCCAAGACGGCGCCTCCTCGCACCGCGCCACCGATGGCTGATCGGCTAAACCGCGATCACGGCGAGGCCATCTCCATCGGGTCGTCTACCTCGCGCAACCCAGATCTTCGTGACGAGCTCAACAGCCGTCAGAACGAGGATATGCGCACCCGCATCGAGCGTCGCCGAGAACGTCACCGCCGGGAAGATCGGGGCATCGACCTCGCCGAAGGCTGCCTCGCCCTCGCCCCCGAGTTCCGCCACTTCAACTGGCCCAAGAAATTCAAGATCGACGTTCTCCGCTACGACGGCACCACGAACCCCCGGGACTTTCTGCAGATCTACTCTCTTGCTGCATGGTTGCCGGGGCCGACGAGGTCATGATGGCCAACTGGTTCCCGTTGGCCCTGAAGGGAGATGCCCAGACTTGGCTTCTCAACCTTCCCAAGTGCTCCATCCGTTCCTGGCGGGCACTGAAGGAGCAGTTTCTGGGGGCTTTCCAAGGCGGGTACGAGCGCCCGGGGGCTCCCAGTGATCTCCACGACTTCAAGCAGCTGCCGGGTGAAACTCTCCGCAAGTTCATCCAGCGCTTCACCCAGAAGATGAACACCATCCCGTGCATCAAGGAGGAGTTGGTGATCCAGTCCTTCCACGCCAACGTCCGCAACCCCAAGATGCGCGAGAAGCTGAGCATCCATCGCGTCGAGTCTGCTCGTAAGCTCTGGGAGCTTGCAGATCGGTGCGCTCGAGCTGAAGAAGGAGCCAAGTTCCCCGGGGAGGATGAACCCGAGGACAAGGCCACTCCAGCCAAGAACAAGAAGCGGGACCCTGGACCCGACAAGCGGATCTTCGTCACCGAGCCTCTTCCGAAGAAGACCAAGCCCGCGCCGACTTCCGAGGAAGAAGGTGAAGGTGATCCCTGGTGCCACATCCATCCAGAAGGCAACCACTTGCTCAAGGACTGCCGCATGCTCAAGAACCTCGCCATCCGGAGCAACGCGAGCTGATGGGGTCAGTCAAGACGGTTGCTACAACTGCGGCACTGCCGGGCACATCGCTCGTGACTGTCCCACGGGTCGCCAAGGCGGAGGCGGCCGTGGATGGAACCGAGGCGGTGGCCGCGGGGGCCGTGGAGGAGGACGCGGCGGTCAAGGTGGTCGCGGGTACAACACTCCGGAGGCCGCCCACGGCGGCAACGGGGAAGCTCCGGCTCCCCAAGGAGGCAACGGCGGCAAGTATCAAGAAGTCACTGGAGTTGTCGGGTGCATCCACGGAGGGTCTTCTCTGCCTCCCTCCAACGGCGCCTGCAAGAGACTTGTCCGGGAGCTGAACGCGGTTGCTTCTGCTCCGTCCAAGCCCCTGGACTGGTCCAGTCAAGTCATCACCTTCGACCCAGAAGACCACCCTGCAACACTGCCGGGGTCGGGACCCTGCCGCTGATCGTGTCGCCCGTCATCCACAACTACAAGGTCACCAAGATGCTGGTCGACGGAGGCTCCAGCCTCAACTTGCTGACGGCGAAGGTCCTGGCTATCCTTCAAATTCCCCTGTCTCGCCTGCAAGACACCGGGGTGTTCCAAGGCGTGAACGGAAGTGTTACTCGACCCCTCGGGAAGATCACCCTTCCGGTCACCTTCGGCGACTCCAAGAACTTCCGCACCGAGGAAATCGTCTTCGACATCGCCGACACCCGCTACCGTACAACGGCATACTTGGCAGACCTGCTCTGGCCAAGTTCATGGCCGTCTCCCACTTCGCCTACAACATGCTGAAGATTCCGGCGCCGTGGGGCGTGATCAAAGTCAAGGCCGACATCGACGATGCTATCTACTGCGTTCACCAGCTGAACCAGACGGTGGCAATCATGGCGGATGTCCCTCAAGGTGTACAGGAGGATGATGATGGGGCTCTCCCCGGGGGCGAAGGGCACCCTGGGGGCTCCACATCTACTCCCCCCAAGAAGGCGCCATTCCATGGCGATCCGCAGCTGACCAAGAAGGTGGCGCTAACCAGCGACGGAGTTCGCTCCATCACCATCGGCGCCCGCCTCACCGACAAATAGGAAAGCGCGCTCGTCGCCTTCCTTCGGGAAAACTCTGACGTCTTCGCGTGGGAGGCGTCAGGTTTACCCGGTGTTCCAAGGGAGGTGATCGAGCACAAACTGGCGGTCAATCCGGGGGCTCGCCCCGTGAAGCAGGTTCTCCGGAACCAAAGCAAGGAAAAGCTGGAATTCATCATCGCCGAGGTGGACAAGTTGATAGAAGCTGGTGTCATCCGGTCGGTTCCCCATCCAACTGGGTGGCCAACCCCGTGGTGGTACCGAAGCCCATGACCTTCAAGTGGAGACTCTGCATCGACTTCACAGACCTGAATAAGGCCTGTCCCAAGGACCCTTCCCCCTGCCGCGGATCGACATGATCGTGGATCCACGGCCGGGTGCGAGCTGCTGTGTTTCTTGGACGCCTTCTCCGGGTACCACCAGATCATGATGTCGCTCGAGGACCAAGAGAAGACGGCCTTCATCACTCCCAAGGGCTGCTACTGCTACACCCGGATGCCTTTTGGCCTCCGGAACGCCGGCGCTACCTTCCAGCGCGCAATGCAAGCATGCCTTGGGCCGCAGCTGGGCCGCAACGTTGAAGCGTACATCGACGACATCGTGGTCAAGACCCGGTACAAGGACTCCCTCATCCAAGACCTGCACGAGACCTTCGAGAACCTCCGCCGGGTCAACTTCAAGCTCAACCCCGACAAGTGCGTGTTCGGGGTCCCCTCCGGCAAGCTGCTGGGTTTCCTGGTCTCTCACCGAGGGATCGAGGCGAATCCGGACAAAATCAAGGCAATCGAGCGCATGGAGGCGCCCCGGCGGGTCAAGGACGTACGCCTCAACGGGTGCATCACTGCACTCGGGCGTTCATCTCAAGGCTTGGGGAGCGGGCCTTACCGTTCTTCAGGCTGCTCAAGAAGTCAGGCCCCGTGGAGTGGACCTCCGAGGCCGAGGAAGCCCTGCAGTCCCTTAAGCGCTACCTCGCCTCGCCACCAATCCTCGTGGCACCAGAAGAAAGGAGCCCCTACTACTGTACATTGCTGCCACCAACCAGGTGATCAGCGCTGTGCTTGTGGTAGAGCGTGACGCTCCTCCGAAGAAGTCAAGCAAGATCAAGGGCAAGCGACCCGGGAACTCTCTCCCGGGACAACCATGCAAGAAAAGGCTGCCGGGTGACCAGGGGTCTCACGATCCTGACGTCACTGCAACCTTACCACGGTGCGGAGCCCGTCGGAATGGAGAATCTCCCTCCGACGAGACTTCGCCGGGGGCTACCTCGTCCCCACCCCAAGACGTCGACGTGGAGGAAGCCGAGCCCTTCAGGACTCGGCGACCCGCAAGGTGCAGCACCCGGTCTACTTCGTCAGCGCAGTGCTGCGCGACGCCCGGGAGCGGTACCCCATGATGCAGAAGCTGCTGCTGGCAATCCTCATTGCCTCCCGCAAGATGAGGCCGTACTTCCAAAGCCATCCCATCACGGTGGTATCCAAGTACAACCTAAGAAGCCCCCTGGAGAACCCACTTGCCACTGGTCGCATATCATGGTGGGCCATGGAGCTTCAAGGTTTCGGCCTCAAGTTCGAGCACACGGACAACATCAAGAGTCAGGCGCTGGCGGACTTCACGGCCGAGTGGACCGAGACGGCGTTCGACGACCCGGAAGAGGAAACCTGCCTCCCCGGGAAGGAAGATCCTAGCGCCTGGACCATGCACTTCGACGGCTCCTACACCAAGGGGAAAGGAGGTGCTGGGGTTGTCCTAACCTCACCAACCGGGGACCGGCTGAAGTACGTCGTCCAGATGCACTACCAAGGGAACATCTCCAACAACACGGCGGAGTACGAGGGCCTGCTCGCAGGACTTCGTGCTGCCATCGGCCTCGGCATCAACAAGATCGTCGTCAAGGGTGACTCTCTAGTCATCAAACAAGTGAACAAGGAGTACGCGTGCCCTCAGATGGCACCATACGAGAGGTCTGGAAGCTGCAGCGGCGCTTCGACAACTTCCGGGCTGTGTACGTCCCACGGGGAGAAAACACGGCCGCGGATGAGCTATCGCAGGTGGCGTCCAAGCAAGAACCAGTGCCTCCCGGGATCTACATCGAGGTCCTCAGGCGACCTTCGATCCACCCGAGAGGCTCGCGACAAGATCTGCGCCGGGGGCTGGCGACCCTTCTACCTCGACAACACGGGTAGCCAGCCCAGAAGCTCAAGACCCGGCAGCCCCTCTGGCGGAGGAAGCTATGCTTTCTTTCCGTCGGATGGTGCTACCGGTGGAAGGAACCCACCCACCCTGGGCCCGGGACATCGTCAAGTACATCATGGAGCACGCCCTCCCGGAGGATGATCACGACGCCGAGCGGGTGGCTCGTCAAGCCAAGCTCTACGTCATGATCGACGGCGAGCTCTACCGGCGACGGGACAACGGAGTCAAGCTCCGCTGCATTCCTCAAGAACAAGGCCAAGTACTGCTAAGGGACATCCACGAGGGCACATGTTCAAGTCATGTGGCATCAAGATCACTGGCGGGTAAAGTTTTCGTCACGGGTTCTACTGGCCAACAGTCCTCAGTGATGCGAGCAGCTAGTCAAGACCTGTGAAGCCTGCCAGTACTATGCGAAGAACATACATCAGCCGGCGCAAGCTCTGCAGCCAATTCCAATCTCCTGGCCGTTCGCGGTCTGGGGGCTGGACATCGTGGGAAAGATACCGAAGTCTGTCGGGGGCCATGAATACCTTTTCGTGGCCATCGACAAGTTCACAAAGTGGGTGGAAGTGATGCCAGTACCAAGGCAGACAGCTCAAGCAGCCATCAAGTTCATTGAAGGGATCGTGTACCGCTTCGGAGTACCCAACAGAATCATAACGGACAATGGCTCTCAGTTCACAAGCCGATCCTTCCTCAACTTCTGTGAAGAGCTGGGAATCAAGGTGTGTTTTGCCTCGGTGTCCTACCCAAGGTGCAATGGGCAAGTGGAGCGAGCCAATGCGGAGGTCCTAAAGGGTTTGAAGACCAAGGCCTTTGACAAGTTAGAAGACAAGGGCAAGAACTGGATTGAGCATCTACCAAGTGTCTTGTGGTCCCTCAGAACCACACCAAGCAGAGCCACTCAAGAAACACCATTCTTCCTTGTCTATGGAGCAGAAGCCGTCTTGCCAACAGAGCTCAGGCATGGATCCCCCGGGTACTTGCCTATGATGAAGACGCACAAGCTGAGAGGAGGATTGATGACATCAACTTCCTGGAAGAGGTGCGGTGTCGAGCTTCTTACGATCTGCTCGATACCAGCAAGGGCTCCGCCGCTATCATGATCGCCATATCCGTTCACGGGTACTGGAACCCGGAGACCTGGTTCTCCGCAAGAAGCAGAAGCTTGATAACATGAACAAGTGTCGTCCAAGTGGGAAGGACCTTATCGGGTGACGCATACCCTGAGACCCGGAGCTGTTTATCTGGAGGACGAGAAAGGCAGGCCGGAGGGCAACGCCTGGAACATCGAGAATCTCCGGAAATTCTACCCCTGAATACGAACATGAATCGCAGATAGTTCGAGTCAACTAAGCACGCCCAAGGGGCTAGTGTTCTGTATAAGGGTGTAAGAATCGTCGCCAAGGAATAAAAGATAAGTTTTTCAATTCCGTGAGCCTCTCTTGTTGTCGTGAAGTGTGTTATCCGTAACAACCCCCAAGCAGGGGCTGACAGGTCGAGCGCGAGTAGCCTATCAGTAGGCGCTGCCACCTGATCGTGCCGTACTGCCGCGGTAAGAAGTGGAACGGGCAGTGCTGTGTTTTAAAGAACATAAACACAGAAATGCACATTCAACTTTGCTTGCGGGTTGCTCCGGATGAAACACTTTCACGACATGTGTCGTGGTGGGATCACGGCAGATGCCATAGGTATGGCTAAGATGGGGCCAAATGGTCGTTGGGGAATCCGGGGAGGGTTTATGCACTCAAGAAGTGCACAAGCAAGAACACGCAAGAAACCGCAAGAACATGAACTGGAAACCAAGAAACCAAGAACACAAAGCACACCACGATGTACCCTGCTTCGGGGCCCTCTTGTGGAGGTAACACCCCTACTGCAGTGTCGGGGGAATACTTTCTGGATTAACCCGCGGCCCAGTGCGACTTAACTTACTCGCACGGATGAAAGCCCACTTGGGAACAAGCCCAATATTGAACCGCCATAAGGAGAAAGATCTAGAAGATAAATCCCGGAGGACGTGAAGACCAAGTAGTCTCCGAGTAGGCCTCTGTGGATGTATTCCTTATGGGGAAGTTTCCTTTTGTAACCTAGCGAGCCTCTGTGCATATAAAGAGGACTCGCAGGACTTAGAGCGGGTCAAGCTATCAAGCCCCAAACCCTAGCTCATACGGCGAGTACCAGATCGGATCGCCTCCATTGTAACACCTCGATTATCATATCAATACCAATCTAGGGTAGGCAGGAAGTAGGTCTTTTACCTCACATTGAGGGGGCCGAACCTGGGTAAATCTGTGTTGATCTTTGTTCCTGCGATCCCAAGCTCGGAGATGCTTGACTCGCGTAATCCCACACCTACGAAGTCATCTATGACACCTGACGTGACAAACCCACGACAGTTGGCGCCCACCGTGGGGCCTGCGGTCAAAAGCGTCACGTTCCGCGCAGGATCCATGAAGGGAGCTGAAGATCTTGTTGTTGGCCGTATCATCACGGTCAATGGCACACCCCTCATCGACGATTCAAGCTGGGGACCGGAAGCAGATTACTTGGAGACCGGCCACGTCATCCCCTTTGGATCCATCAACGTCTTCGTCGGCTTCATTGGCGGCGAGTCAGAGGATCCATCGCAGCATGGCGACTCAGAAGAAGGAGTTGCGGTGACAGTGGACCAAGAAGAAGGATCTATCAACCACGAGTCGCTGCCTCTTGAAGACGAAGAAGGCCAATCCATTGAATATGTCCTTGAGGAAAGGCTATGCGGAGGCCCTGTGGACAGTGGCTCGCCCTCTGTAGAAGATCGGCACGTGGAAGGGGTCTACAGGACCACAGAAGCAGACGAAGGGCTGGGCATGCCACCAGGCAGCTTAGCCCCCACACCGCCGGAAGCAGCAGAACAAGCCGCGCTAGATACATCAGGAGTCGCGGCATCCGCTGCGATGACGCCAGGAGTCGCGGCCTCAGGAGTCGCAAACAGAGAAACTCCACCTGGAGTCGCGCCTGTGGAATCAGGGGCAAGGGTAACCCCCAGCGCAGCGGTCACGCCGCCACAGGGAAGTGTGTTGTTTACACCAATATCTGCGGTTAACGCGGCTGCTAGGGTGACAGAATTGGAGGCTACCAGGATTGGGCTATATGATGAAGTCCAGAGAATCGCAGATGAGAGAGCCAGGCTGGCGCGTGAGGAACAGCGCCTCCAACAGGAGCAACTGCGACTCATCGAGGAAACCAATTCTCTGCAAGGAATACAGGCCACCTTGCCACACAGGCGCCACGCGAGTCGCCTGCAGCCAGGAACAGTAAACCCTATGGAGCTGTTCCAATCACCTACCACTGAACCGGCAATTGCGGTCCCGTCAGCCGCCGCCAACACTAACCCATCAGTCGCCACCAACACGGCGCACCCGGTCGCATGGTCAGGGGTCGCACAACCCTCAGTCGCGGTACCCGCACGCATGGCACCATCTGCCATGGTTATGCGATCCGCGGCCCCGTTAGCTGCGCCCGCGTTCAAGCACTCGCTGCACCATCAATCGTACCAGCGGTTCCATCTTTCGCAGCACCAAGAGTAGCAGAGATACCAGGGTCAAGGGCCATAGTACAGGCTAACAACAGGGCCATGATGCCCCGCCGTTGACGCAGCCAACCTTTGTTCAGCAATCGCCACAGCAGCCTCGAAGGTTCCACACGCCGCAAGGGCATTATGTTAGCCCAGTGGAGAATCTCTTTGCGGCCACAAACATCTTGGCCAGATTAGCGCCAGCAGGAGACACGCCGATGGACAGAGAGGCACGGCGCGCCATCGAGATGCTGAGCACAGCAGTAATACAGCAGGCGAATATGTCCGAACACGCAGGACGGCTGCACTCCACCCCTTACAATAGCAGAGCAACGGCGGAGAGAAGCATCCACGCGGAGTCGCCACACGTTGCGACCTCAAGCTCGGCTAGGCGAAAAGGGAAGATCAACCTGCGGCTCAAAATCAACTTCAGCAGATTCAACCCATAGAGATTGTGCAGCCACGCATGGCGGCCACTCCAACAGGAAGACCAGCTTCGTCCAACCTATCGTCGCGACTCAAAGGCCCAGTCTGTTTTAGCGAAAGAATCAGGTCTGAACCGTTTCCTGCAGATTTCAAAGGACCTCGCAAGGTCGCCAACTACAACGCCAGCATGGACCCTGTTACTTGGCTCAACAATTACGAGATGGGCATGAGCATCCTAAATGCATCCGAAGAGATCTGCGCACGTTATCTAAACATGATGTTAGAAGGCGCAGCCCACATATGGCTACAAAATTTGCCACCAAATTCGATAAACTCTTGGGATGAGATGAAGGAAGCTTTTATCAAGAATTTCCAAGGAACATGCAAGCGACTCTGCAGCATAGAGGACCTAGAGCGTTGTGTACAGAAGGAAGGCGAGTCAAGTCGCCACTGGATGAGAAGGGTCGCAGAGATCATACATTCCTCAGACAATATACCACCCAGTTCAGCAGTCCTTGTCATGGAGAAAAATTGCAAATTTGAGCCGCTAGTCCACAAATAGGTCGCATGAAGGATAAAGTCAAGAGCCTAAGCGAGGTAATGGCGGCGGCCAACAAGTATGCTAGCTCGGATAAAACCAGGGACGCATCTGATGGAGAGGAAGAGGAAAGCACTGGCAAGGGAAAGAAGGCCAGTAGCAAGCCTCAACAACAGCAAGCTAGCAATGCCAATGCGAGTTATAACAAGCGCAAAAACGAGGAAGGAAATTCTGGTTAGTCGCAAATACGAATACTCGTTACAAACAAAGCAGCGGCAGAGGAAGGAATTTTCATCCAGTTAATTTGGAAGAGGTTTTCAACCGCCCCTGCGACATCCATATAGGAAAAGATGGGAAACCACCCAACCACACGAAGGCACAGTGTTATCATTACAAAAAGTGGAAGGATGGACAGCCACTCAACACAAACTTCAATCATCAAACGATGAGGAAGGTAAACATGGCGGAGGCAACAACAGCAACAACGCCGTCCCAAATCCGCAGCAGATCAGCCACAGTTCCCAAAACAGTTGGGTCAGTATCATACCATTGTGGTGAATACTTCAAGGAGGGAACAAAAACTGCGACGACGCAATCAGGCTGTTAATGCCATAGTACCAGCCGTCCCACAATGGCTAAAGTGGTCCGAACAACCAGTAATTTGGAGCCGCGAGGATCACCCAGGAGAAATAAATGAAGAGGGAAAACTCGCGCTGGTGGTTGCCCCTCAAGTCGCAGGGTACAAGTTGAGCAAAGTACTGATGGATGGAGGCAGCAGTATCAACATATTATACTATGAAACTTCAAAAGAATGAACCTTCAAGAAAAGCAGCTACACCCATCAAGAACAACGTTTCATGGTGTCGTACCAGGCATATCAGCTCAGCCATTGGGGCGAGTTAACTTGGAGGTCGCCTTTGGGACACAAAGCAACTTCAGGAGCGAGTACATTTGGTTCGAGGTTGTAGATTTCCAGAGCCCATATCATGCGCTGTTTGGCAGAGAAGCATTCGCAAAGTTTATGGCTAGGCCGTGCTATGTGTACCTAAAGCTCAAAATACCAGGCCCTAGAGGTGTCATCACCATCAATGGCGACAAAAGAATAGCTCAAGAGTGTGAAGAAGGCGACAAGGCCATAGCCAGAGCAGCTTGCATCGCAGAGAGCGCGACCATGCACGAGTCGCAGGAGAATTTTGATGACATCGTGAAGGCCAAAAGGCACCTGCCTGACTTGCGACTTCAGATTACAGCCGCAAGGGAGGCAAGGAAGTCAAAGGCTACGAGCCATTGCCAATAAGGAGACATCCCAAGCGTCGCGAGTTGCATCAGCAGCCGCAGCAAAATTATTAAGAGTTTACATCATCAAGCTGGCCACTCAGGGCTAAAAATTCCAATTCTGGTCGCCACTCAGGCGCGACCGACCCAATATGACACTTCTGATCGCCACCTAGGCGCGATCGACCCAATTCTGGTTGCCACCTAGGCGCAACCGACCCAATTCTGGTCGCCACTCAGGCGCGACCGACCCATGTAACATCTCTGGTTGCCACCTAGGCGCAACCGACCCAATTCTGGTCGCCACTCAGGCGCGACCGACCCATGTAACATCTCTGGTTGCCACCTAGGCGCAACCGACCCAATTCTGGTCGCCACTCAGGCGCGACCGACCCATGTAACATCTCTGGTTGCCACCTAGGCGCAACCGACCCAAGCATCACTTCTGGTCGCCACCTAGGCGCGACCGACCCTATGTATCAATAATGATTCTGAAATAAAGCATCTCAAACTACCAATTGAGTTGTGAGTCTTTTATTTTTTAATCATTGGTCCCTTGGGGGTGCGGCAGCTTTTTAGCGCGGCCTATTCCTTGGGATCGCCAAACAAGTGGCATTTATCGTGATTATACTCAACCTCTCTTGGATGCGACTTGCACTATGCGGCCAAAGTACTGGGGGTGCGGCGTCAATCGAGTTTGATTGCCTATCATGGCCGCTCTCGACCCTGAACACGCACTTTTTACCTGGGAAATACTGAGCCGCGCAAGGGCCTAAGTGAGGAAAAACCGAGACAAATCATAAGGACCAGCCTATTGGTCGAAACATGTACTGCCAAGAGTACTTAAGCAAACCATAATATTGTCTTATGACACATAAACTCTAACAATTATTACAGACCGCTAAGGGCCAAGGCCATCAAACCATTGTTTTCTCTTCTTCACTTGTGCGCAGCTTTTGGCCGGTGGGAAGGAGGAACAGGCGGCTTACCAAGCTTGCCAGAAGGAGCAGTCGCAGGCTCGCTGGAGGGCTCTTCAGTCGCGGGCTTGGGGGCTGCAGAGCTGGATACGCCTGGAGAGGGGTTCTTGTCCTGCGGAATCACCGCGCTGGACGACGGAGCGGGTAACTTCTCCCATCTGCTTCCATCTGCGTTATACTTGCCCATATAGGTCGCAAGATCAATCCCCTCCACCAGTTCAGTCGCATGGCCGCGCATATCCTTCCAAGTTGTCGCATATTCTGAGGCCGTCAGTTCGGTGCCATCCACCTTCTTCGAGGGCCTACCTTTTGCAACCTTGGCAGCATCAAAAGAAGGATAGTACGTCTTGGCCAAAGCAAGAACATGAGCCGCGCCGGTGCGAGCTGAGGACTCTTTCCAGTCCAAAAAGAACTGAGGCGCCCTAAGCAGTCTTTTCAGCAGCCCTTCAGAATCACCGGGGACTGACTTGGTCGGCAGCAGGCACTTAGACAGTGATTTCATGGCGTCACAAGCCCTTCGCGAAAAATCGCGGATATACTCCAGCTGCTCCTGAGTACTGCCGCGCTGCTCCTTGGCATCTTCACCTACATCAAGGCATGTCTCCGTCAGCTCTACAACACACAGGAAAGATAGTAGAGAAAAAAGATGCAGTTACAAGTCGCAATACATACCAGTTAATTCTTGAGTCATGATGCACACTTTGGCGTGGACGAGGTTATGGGCATCAGAAACTTTCTTCAACTTTTTCTCAAGCTCACCAATGGAAACAGCCTTAAGCCTTGCGTCCTCGTTGACATCAGCAATGGCGTCTTTCTGAGCACTGACTTGGAGCTCCAGCTGCTGGACCCTCTCATGGAATTTCTCTTCAACAGTTTTAAGTCGCAGCTCGGTATTTTTGGCTTGCTCAGAAAACTTGAAGCTTTCATCAGATAGCTCGCCCATCCTGGTTTCCCTCTTCTTTAGCTCAGCGTCACGCTGGCCAAGGAGCTCGCGTAGCCTCTCCAGTTCAGAGGGAGTATCCCCCAGTTGCTTTTCCAAAGCAATTTTGGCAGCTGTTAAAGAGCTTAGTTCCTCCTATGAAGGGAACATCAGTCAGTAAGTATATATCAACAGCTAAAAGAGAAGCATCAAGTCTCCCTTTACAGTCAAAGAAGAAACTTGATCCTTGGGGGCTAGAGACAGATAACTGGAAATAGAAGTTTACCTTATAAGCCGCAGACAGGTCAGACAATGCCTTGCGGAGTTCCATGGCTTGCTTGTCATTTGAGGCAATGATAGCCTCTGACAGTTTCTCAGCACGGCTTGTGGAGGAGGAAGAAGCAACCTCGCATGTAGAATTGGCGACCGCAGATTGTCCGCTACTGGCGACTCAACCACTGGCGTATCAGCATCCTTGGCCATTACATCTATGGAGGAGGGGTTGACCTTCTCCACGTCCTGGATCATAAGGGTATCCGTTCTATCCTCCAGAGCCACCTCTTGGGCTGTGTCAAGAACAGGGACCGTGGCCAGGTCATCAGTGGTGGCCACGCCCTCTACCACGGCGGTATGAGCCGCAGGTGATAAATGCGGCTCAACCGCGGCTCCAGGCTCAGTCGCGGGTTCAGCCGCACTTCTGAAAAAAGCAAGGGCATTGTGTGAAGAAGAAGAACATAAGCCAGAATAAAAGTATTGAAAGTACAGGGAAAAGTTACTAACTCTGGAGCCATCTTCACAAAGGCCATAAGTTCACCGCTTGACGGTGAGGACAGGCCTTGGGTCCCAGAATCTACGAGTAGAGGTTTTGCATGTCAGTAGAGGAAAAAGAATAAGCATTCAAGATGACAAGACAGCAGAAATTACCAGAGTGGGGACCCATGTCTTCTTCAGCAGAGGCGGTGGCTTTGAAAGCACGCCTGGCAACGAAGGAGATCGCGCCCGTAGCAGGTTTGCGACGCTTCGTGGCCTCGGGGTTTTCCAGAGCATCAACCTCTGGTTCTTCACGAGATAGCCTCTTGGAGGCTCTACGGGGAGTTGGTTCAGCCGCGGCAACAGAACTCGCGGCTGGCACTGGACTCTCGTCCTCGTCCAGTTCGGTCTCTTCATCATCTGAGGCCGCAGAGGCAACAGAAGGGATATCAGCAGTCTCGCTGCCCTCTAAAGTGGGCAGCAGCTTCTTTCGTGCGGCACGCTTGGGAGCAGCAGTGCCGGCCACAGTCGCAGGCAGCGACCAGTAGTTCTCGTCAGCCTGGATGAGAGAAATATAAGTTGCAGTATTAAGAAAAGGAATGCGACTCAACTACGAAGGCGAAAAGACAGAGAAGAGGAGTTACCTCAAAAGGCTTGTTGTTAACACTGAAAGGGGCAAGCCCCACCTTATCGAAGGAGATGTCCTTCTCCTCAGTCACGCGGGTGACAAATTCCACCCAATCCTCAGGCCTCCAGTCCGAAGCCTTGATACGATCAACGTCAGCAGAGGTGCCTGTGCACTCAAGGAAAGATCGCTGTCGCGGACTCACGGGCTGAATGCGCCATTTGGTCCAGCAAGAGAGAAGATCAAGGCCAGTAAGACCATGACCTATTAAGGCGCGGACTTTGATCAGCGACTCATTGATGAAGGACATGGATGAGTCGCGGGGTTTTGATTTCAGTGCCTCGGTAGGCACGAAGAGGGTGTTAGACCAGGAGGGAAGGAGTTTCGCCCTCCGGTGAAGTATCTTGGCAATAAAAAAAGATTTTTGCCAAGCCCTGGGTCGATTCGCCAGGGCTAGCTTGGGAAGGCAAGAATTCCTATGGCGCTGAAGAGAGATGGCGCCGACCTGAACGTAGGCGCCACCCTTGGAGACAAGTTGGCTGTTGCAGGTGAAAGAGGCCAGCCACAGATCGATGTTGGGGGCTATGCCAAGGTAATCCTCGCACAGCACGTGAAAATTGCTCACCTGGAGCATTGAGTTGGGCCCGATGTCGTGAAGACGGAGGCCTAGGCGTTTCAGCAAATTGCGGAAGAAGGAGAACCTGGCGGCGTGAATCCACGCTCCACGTGCTCCACGAACATCACCAGCTCGTTGGGCTTGGGGCGCGGCTCGATTTCATCGCACGGTGCCCGCCAGACGCCGTCCCCCTTCGCGGCAAGAAGCCAGCCTCGGCCAAATCCGCAAGAGTTTCCTCTGTACCCCAGATCCTACCCATTGCAGGAGATCTGTCGCCTATTGTCAGATGGCTTCGCCTTGGTGCCCATTGCGAGGGGGAAATTGAATTGGGGAACTAGGCTCGGGTCGAGGAAGACACGGCGCGGCTAGGGATGAGAAGATTGCAAGGGCAAAATGGATAATGACCTAGGGCCGCAGCTTATAACTGAAGGCCCC